>JAAEAF010011240.1:0-10168 GCA_011037195.1 Triatoma infestans
TAAATTATTTGTTATTTTAACTTTAAATGATCTAAGTATTTCATGTTAATAGTTACCATTTCTCACATTTAAATTATTGTAAAAATATAGTCTATTTTTATAAATTCAGTGTTAGTAATTCGAGCACTAACTTCCAAAAATCTCTAAACTAACTTCCGCCCTCTTCAAGACATCTACTACATACCATATAAATCACAAAAAACAATTCCACTACAAAATGCCGTTGCTTCAGAACTGTAACTGTTTTCAGATATAATTCTAAATATTTAATTCCCCATAAACTTGGCATAATAATTATTCTATCTGTAGATATAGTTTCATATAAATTATTCTGCATGAACAAAATTTCATAACTGACCAGGAAATTTAATTATTTGACAAATTGCTTTATTAATAGCCTGTGGATTAATGTTTAGTTTCTATTTTAATTATTTAAATTATTATAAGTCTGAACAAAATAATATTTTACTAACAATTAATTTGATTACTGTGTAACAGAAGGATCTAAAGGGTGGAAAACGTAGATTGAGTGAGGTTTAATAACAGTCAAGCTTTCTATGGATGTTCAAAAGATACACGTAAGGCGAACCTAACCCTTCATATCAAGGAGAAACAGCAACAATGGGTATTATGTAACCTCACAAACCCTCTCAAATACAATGAGAACTGTATAGGAATGTTCCCTAAACTCTCTTGCTCACTCACAGACACACATACACACACACACACACACACACACACTTTTAGGCTGTCTTCCACTTAATGAAACTAAAGTGTAGGGTTGGGATAAGATCAAGTGTGTTAAATAGTTAGGTGGTGCATGACGTTGTCAGAGAGAGATCATCTTGAACTGAAGAGATAGATGAATATTATTGGTTAAACATTTTGTTAACTCATGTTGAATGTTTCTTCTATCTTTATTGGTGTTTAAAGCATTGTAATTTATAATTTCCCGAATAACATACCGCAAGTCGCAATTTTTTTACTCGAGTGTATTACAAATAGCACTTATTTACTTGAGTACTGTTAACATAGGGTTAAATGAACCTAGGGATACCTTTGGAAAAAACTCGAGGTCCGGGACTGTAATCTGAGTTCTGGCTGTCATAGAGGACGAAAGTGCGACGAAAACAAAAGTAACCATTATATCGTCCTTCAGATAGTAACGTATATCATTACAACTCTAAGACCATTAGAGTAATTGAATTAATCCTGTCTCATAACTGATAATAAATTTACTGATAGAGATATTTATTTTTTGTTTAATAAATATTCTCTTCAGAACAGGACCAGGAGTATGAGAAAGTAAAAAAAAAAATCTGGTATGAAACACTCACACAACTTTCTCTTACTTATAATTGACAAATGTTATAGTTTGTGTACCAAATATAACGAAATTCGTCGAAAACTGAAAAAACTGTTCAGTAAAAACGCACTTCCGGCTTACTAATTTTCTTATAACTTAGAATTATGGCCATCTATTTATTTCTAATTAATTTTGTTTGGATGATAGAATTGTATAATCAACTATGATACCACTTTAGAGGAAGTTGTAACCCCACCCCTCCCCTAAAAGTGCCCTTCAATGAATTTTCCCAAAGAAATGTTTTAAATAAAAGTTGTAGATATTTGTATATGTAGTTCATATACGATGTTTCAAGAAAATCGCGAAAAAGTACAAAAAAAGTGAAAAAAATCATTTAGTAAGTCTTAAAACAAACGCACCACACGGAATTTCAACAACAAATTTAATTCTAATTAACATCATTTTGATGACAGAATTGTCTAATAAACTGAAATAGCAGTTAAGATGAAACCTAACCCCACCCCTCCCCCAGAAATGCCCTTAATTGAATTTTCCCAGAGAAATGTTTCAAATAAAAGTTGTAGCTCTTTGTATGTGTAGTTGATAAGTCAAGTTTAAAAAAAATCGTTGCAGCCATTTTGTTTCAAATAAAAGTTGTAGCTCTTTGTATGTGTAGTTGATAAGTCAAGTTTAAAAAAAATCGTTGCAGCCATTTTTGAGAAAAAAATTGCAAAAACATAAAAAACCAACCAGTAAAGGTGGTACTTCCGGTTATGGAATTTTGACAGATAACGCACCGTCAGATCCCATGGTGATATCTAAACTTAATATCAAGTTTCAACTTTTTACGGTTTTTCGTTTTTGAGTTATGCTGTTCACATACGTGTGTGTACACACACACACAAACACACACAGATCATTTGCTACCTAATTACAATACTTCCTCTTTAGGAGTAGGAGAAAGTAAAATGTAAAAAAATAATAATACAAACCAATGAGCATGTCAAGTTTAATAATAATAATAATTATATCATAGCAGAAAGGGTGTTGCGTGAATTAAAGTCTTGTAACTATACTTGCGGATACTTCTCCATATTTATTCTATAAGAAAGCTTTCCATTCTGGTTACAGATATACAACCGAATCTCCACATGTCACTTTTGATGATGATATTCAAAGATTTATTTTCAGTATTTTGTATATGAATATTTCTGTCAACAGGTTATACAAAATTTTAAGATTGTTTGAATCTATTATGATTAAAATATCTTGGAGAGAGATTCGTGTATGATTACCAGTTATCTGTTATTATAACTGAGCCTTCTTATCAATAATCAGACTATGTGTTCGCATGTTTTTTTATTTTTGATACTGTTGTGGAAGAAGTAACTGAAAAAAATACAAATAAAATTGAAATAGATTTATATTTTAAAATAATAGTTTTAAAGGAAATTTGCACGTTGGCTGGAAAAGGGTAAAACACAAGACACCGTTACTAGAGTGGTCGTAGAACTCGGCCACTTTTTGTCTTCTAACCCCCTTCCAGAAATCAAATATAAAGGGCAGAATTTAACTATCAAGAGGAGCAATTATTTCATCAGTATTATTCTAGCACTCAATCAGTATTCATTCAGAGAGAATATCAACGTGCCAGTTAGTGTTACATGAACATTTGAGTTTAAATCAATCAAGTGCCAGAGTTTATAATATATTTATAAACTTATTATTACGAATTATTATAAAGTTTTCTTATTCATCAAATCCGCTCGTGCTACACTACAACATGCACACATACAGCATACGTTCACCTGTTCACCAGTAACATTACAATACAGCTTCGGCGAGAAAGGGACATTGTATAAATCGTGTTAGGGAGGGATTAGGACCAATGTACTCTCTGCTAAGTACAGTTCTTGAACTTTTTACTTCTCCTTCTGGGTTCTCCTGTGTTACCACCACTGTTTATGAATATCTAATGTGGTTTCAGAAAAATATGGAACTCCATGAATCCATGGGCTCAATAATTATTTTTAATTTTTTACTTTCTCTTACAGCTGTAAGAGGAAAAAAATGCGATTGTGTGTGAAATTTACGAAATTCTGATTTAACTAACTGGAATTTGTTTGAGGTACATTTCTAGCACTGGACGAACATTAACAAAGACATTAGGCAGTAATTACGGCAAATGGAAGTCAATGTACTGTTATAGTGGATAGGGTCTTTGAAGTGATTAGGGAACCCTTTTAAATCTGAGCTTCAAAAGGTATAATCGATTTTAACTGATCATTTTATACCAATAAGTACCCACAATGGTGGATCCACTATTTTATATATATATATATAGTCAGGAGGGTATGACACCTTATAACTGTCACACACGTGCTTACAGTACACACACCTCCCTTTCTTAAGAAAACTAGCAGAATTGTGTGAGTGCTCTGTGTGTTTGTGTGTGCCAAAGGGACATTCTCCTTGGATTTATCTCATCGCTACACTCCTTCCGACCGGCCAACTTAGATAATGTGTGAATTCTTTGGGCTCTGGTTCTGTATCCCACCTCAGTCACCAATCATTACTTTCTCTCCTTTACTCACCATCTCTTCTAACTCTTTCACTGTCTCCGTTTCTCACTCTGAAAACACATACACGCTTTAACTCAAACCTTCTCGTTCACTTACAAGAAGAGTTTTACCGGCAACTTGACTTCACTGAGAATTTGTTCAACCGTTAAATTGGTATTTTGTGACAAACTAGGTTTTATCCAATAATTGTTCTCATGTTTTCTGACTTAAATTACTCTTCTATTCTCCTTGTATCTCCTTCTCTCTCTTTTTTTCATATTATTCACTTTCTATTCATTCGATTTATCTTTATTTCGGAAAGCTATAATTTTTAATTTATTTATCAATTACAAAATTGCTTTATGAAACAATAAATTGATTAAAAATTTATTGAAATAAATTTTGATACATAGATTGTATAATTTACTCGAGATTGAAAGTGCCAACTCAATTGGCAGAAATTTCTGCTATTCTAGTCAGTCAGAAATAATCCTTCTATTCAGTCAGAAATAATCCTCTTTGAATTCAATGTGATCTTCTAGTTCTCACAGTATTTGCTTTGAAATCGCTTCACTATTCTTTGCCGCCCAACTAGCCAATTTTTCAGGAATCTTGGCATCCTTATGGGTATGCCAGCCTAATTTAGTTAGTGGCAAAATATTAAGTAAATGATGTCGTGGAAATAATACACATTCAACTACTTTTGACTTTGTACTCACAATACGTATTATGTTTCATGTGAGGAGATAGAGTAAAAAGAGGCTTTACAGTGCCCGAGCGTAGAGCGGTGACGTAGAGTGATGGCGACGGTGAGAGGTGTAGGTATTTGAATTTCTTAGCTCTTCAAACGGTTCAGCTTGTAGAAAAACTCAGTGTGCTATAAAAGGGCTTCTTAACAGAGAGCTGAATCAAGACAATTGATTACTCTTTGGAAGCTATTGCTTATTATATCTTTTTGATAGTTACGTGTAGACTCCTCTTTAATTAGGAATTAGGCATTTGAAAGCTTGTTCCCAGACTGGTTGTTTCTATTTGAGAGTGACTTTAGACTTGTTCGAAAATTGATTTCTAACTATTGATTTGGTTTTTAGATAGCCTGGGAGTTTCAACTCTAGAAAGATAATTTTAGATTTACAAGCTCTGAATTTGTCAAGTTTCTATATGATTTGTTAAGGTTCATAGTGGGAATTTGCACAACTTTAGGCAGAAGCCTGATACTTGAAGATTTTAGCCGATTCATTCGTTCAATAAAGATGGGCATGACAAAGAAGATAATGCAAGTTGAGGTGCATCGTAAGAGAACATCAACGCTGACGCGGCTGAAGACGAAAACATAGGGTACCAACGTTACTGTGGTGATTTTCCTCAATAGTGGAGTTCTTATTCCATTACCTGTAAGAATTCACATAGGGACTGCAGCGTTGTGCAGCTACATGGGTTTAGAGAAATCACGGACCAAATCCAGCTATCATTCCACACACTCACACCCATTTATTGTACACTTTACAGCCCACAATGTTTTCTTTATAGTAACGCAATGTTTTCTTTAATAGCACATTAGTCAACTCGACAGACGGACTATGGTCCAGTCTCTTATTAATGTAAATATTAATCATTTTTATATTTCTTTTGGTAAAAATAAAACATTATTGAAGTGGTGTTTCAGTGAAGAACCAATTGTTCAGCCAAATTTTTTTTTATTTTATCAACTTTTTAGTTACAGATCTTTTTATACATTTCTTACGTTTCGGCACTAAACGTGCCATCCTCAGAGGAAATTCATTATTTATTCTGTAATTTATGTGAAAATTTTTTCATACATTATTTTGTGGGCTTCGTTTTTTATCTTAACATTGTCTGCTTTCGTTTTTGGATAAAAATTTTTTTATATAATATTTTATATAGTCAGCCAAATATTTTTTATAGTTGGTACCTTGAAATATGTTTCTTATTCTTATCTTAATTTTTTTGATAATGTAGTTTGTGTTTTTATTTTTCTTTTTATTTTTCCTTTATCTGGCTTCGTTATATTTATTATGTTATCGTTTTTTGCATTTTGGTTTATTTTACAATGGAAAACTATTTCTTGTTTGTTCCAAACAGCCTCATCATATTTATTTAAATATTAGACTCACGTGGTTTTTTTCTTTCTTATTTTTCAGTTTCTTTTATATGTTTATTGTTTGTAAAATTAAGATTCAGATTGAGTCGCCTTACTTATTTGGCTGTTTAGTGGCAGACTCAATCTGATCTTCATTTTACAAACAAGACACATAGAAAAGAACTGAACAATAGAAGAAAAAAACCCACGTGAGTCGAATAGTTAAATAAAAAATTTATGATGAGGCGGTTTGGAAACAAACAGAATAGTTTTCCATTGTAAATAAACCAAAGCAAAAACCGATAACATAATAACTAGCACAAGCCAGGAAAGTAACAATAAAAAAAAATAAAAACACAAACTACAAGTTCAAAAATTAATATAAGAGACGAGAACATAGTTCAATGTACCAACACTAACAAATTTGGCGACTAGATAAAAATATTATTAAAAAACTTTTTATCCCATCGAAACAGACAATGCTTAAGATAAAAAACGAAGCCCACAAAATAATGTATGAAAAAATTTTCACATAAATTACAGAATAAATAATGAATTTCCTCTGAGGATGGCACGTTTAGTGCCGAAACGTAAGAAATGTATTAAAAAGATCTGTAACTAAAAAGTTGATAAAATAAAACAAAATTTGGCTGAACAATTGGTTCTTCACTGAAATACCACTTCATACAGAAAACTTCGGCCGTCAAACAAAAATAAAACATTATTAATTAAATTAATAATTAATTACATTTTACAGCCATCTGTGTGCAAGTACAAATAATGATATGCAAGGGGGGTCACTATTGATCGTCTAGATCAGAGCCTCTTAATGTGCAGGCCGCGGTTCCTTAAGGAGCCGTGAGATGTCACTGGACAGCAGTGAACAAACGAGATATATAAGAAAATTAAATTTATAGGGTTCATTAAATATTAAATGACAAGAAACAAAACATAAAATCTATTAGAAATTAGTAATTAATAGGTACTTCATTTTAAATATGATTTTTCCTAATTATTAAAGAAAAATTGAAATTTACTCCTCCAGAAATTCATTTGTTATACAATTTTCAGCAGGCAATTTCCTTCATTAAACTGTGAGAATTATTTTCAGTTCTTGTGATTACTATTTTTCTTAATTCTTTCATTTAGTTTTGTTCGTTTATTATGTAAATTAAATAGCATATACAAAAAAAATTCTGGTATTTTATCCGTCGCAGCATGCATATCTATTTTCTTCCTGACCGGTTTCGGATTTTCATCCGCGTCAAGCAAATTCCCCAAGTTCGTGTATATAGTTCACTCAACGTAATGTTCTGTTACTTGTTACTCACACTTGTTGGTTGTACATAATTATGTGGGGAGTTTACAAGGTTATGTTACTATGTGTATGTGATTAATGGCAAAATGGAATTATTGTAAGTTATGATTAGACATTAGAAAAATAGTGTATAATAAATTTGTTTACTGTTTTGCAGAATACTTCATAACTAAATATTTAATAGTGTTGTTATTTCGAGTGATAAGTTATTTCAGGAGTATACTGTACTAATAGGAATAGGTAAAGACTGAAGAAAGGTAATGCAAAGTTTATGGACAGTCAATAACTTGTACAAATAATAAATAAATGTGAAATACAAGCAGGGTTAATACAAGAAAATATGTAAGTAAATTGATATGTAAGAAGGTTGGCAGCAAACGGCCTTTTTTCAAACTTTATCTATTCCTATTAGTACAGTATATTCCAGAAATAACTTATCGCCCCCCCATAATAAAAATAACTTGATAAGGCATTGAGCATACTTTACAACACTATTAAAAATTTAGTTATGGAGTATTCTGCAAAACAGTAAACAAATTTATTATACACTATTTTTCTAATGTCTAATCATAACTTACAATAATTCCATTTTGTTATTAATCACATACACATGGTAACATAACTTTATAACCTCCACACATAATTATATACGACCAACAAGTGTGAATAACAAGTAACAGAAACATTACGTTGAAGTGAACTCTCTACAAGAACTTGGTGAATTTGCTCTGACGATGGATGAAAATCCGAAAGCGGTTAGCAAGAAAATAAATATGCATGCTGCGACGGATAAAATACCAGATGTTATCCAGCATTGCAGATCCATCCACATATTCAAAAAAAACTTATTAATTTCTTAAAATCATTACAAATATGGTTTTATAATTCTTGCTGGAAGTACGCGTAAATAAATAAATGTATTATAATTTAACAACAGTAATAGGTATGTACAGTTGAAAAAATAGAACAGCATTTCATTGTATAATATTTACGATACCTTGAGTCGTGGAATCATTCTGAAGTTCGAGATGTCAAAAAGTTTAAAAACGGGGTCTAGATCACGGTGGAAGTGGCTTTGTAGCCACACTCTGTGTGTGTAAGAAATATCTTGAACTTTAAATACGAAAAAATAAGAAAGCTTATTTGTTTTGCAAATGCGATGTACAGTCAATTGCGATTTTAAATGAGGAGATCCCATTCAAAGATTCAGGCAAAATCTATTAACTGAAATTCTTAATTGAATGGTTTTTTTCTTCTCCCAGATTTAGCAATTTTCTCTAAAACGATTGCTGTAACGATTTTCTTTAATGTAAGCACACATAAAATACAGTCCATATAAATTTGATTTGCAACATTTTACTTGTAAGCTGTTTTTTTTGGGGACGCTTTGGGAGCCGTGTGTTTTGCTCCCTTAGTGCTATTTATGTAATAGTCCTGCCTGCAATACTAAGAATTAAATATGTGTCAAACTATGCCAAATTTAAATAAAATGAATTTACCGGATATTTGATTATACAAAATACTTTATTCACGATTTACAGGAAAATGGCTTTAAAGATTTTCTTTAAATTTTGTACACTAATTAAACAAAGTATATATACATAGCACAATAACCTGATTGAGTGTGCGCAGTGCGTGAGCCCCCCCCCCCCCCCGATAAAAAAGAAGATATATATACAGGGTGACCAGAGTTATATGCTCCACCCACTTTTTTTTTAAACGGCGGGAGCATCTACAATCATCCATCCGTCAAATCAGCAGAGTGATTAATGTAGCTCGAGAAACCGTAAGCTTAATTTTAAAAACATACGGGACCCAAAATTTTAGAGCGACCTTAGTTCAGGGATTACGCGCTGTAGATCTGGAGCGTGGATTAAATTTTCTGGCAAACATATCTCTTTTACTCCATGATCAACCAGATCTGTTGAACAATATTTTATAGACTGATGAATCAAAGTTTACCAACAATGGCCTTCTTAATCGGTGGAACTAGAGAATATGGGCAGAAGAAAATGGCCACAAGTTACCTTCGCCACACGCCATCAGGTTGTTTTTTTCTACAAACGTTTGGTGTGAAGTTTTAGGAAACCAACTAATCGGCCCATACTTCTACAGAGAGAACTTAACTGATGAAAGGTATCTAACTTTTTTGAGAGACATTTTGCCACTTCTGCTTGAAGATGATCCTCTACAACGTCGGCTAGATATGTATTTTTAACAAGATGATTGCCCGGCACATAATGCGAGAGAGTTGTTCGACGTTACCTGGACAGAAATTTGCATGAAAAGTGGTTAGGAACTCTTGGTCCGATCCAATGGCTACCTCGATCTCCGGACTTAACCCAAATGGACTATTTTTTGTGGGGATATCTAAAAAAATAAAGTGTACAGTAACCTTAATCCCGTGGCTGGAACGTCATATAACTCTAACCTGCCTAGATCTTAACTTTACCACCATATTATTATTATTATTATTGTAGTTCGGGTGCCTAATGGCGCGGGACCTAAGCCTATGTGGCCTTTATCCCCCCGATACCCCCCTATCCCCTTAATAAATCTCCCCCGGTAGCTTACCGGTTAATCTATAGTATCCCAAGATATCCCGAAACTCCACTCGTGCAGACAAAACCTGCGAGAGTGATGCCCTCCAACCTAAAAACACGAAACCTACTTCCAGCGAAACGGGGACACTGACAAAGGTAGTGGTACACCGTTTCCCTGACTCCGTCGTCGCAGTTCTGACAAATGGGACTGGACGTCCTCCCTATATTAAACAAGTTGGGTGTCCAGTCACTATCCCTATCAGGGTCCTCAAATCCGTCCTACTAAGGGACAGGAGATACTCCGAAGTTCCCTGCTTACTTGTCTTTATAAATCTTTTG
>JAAEAF010011241.1:0-33245 GCA_011037195.1 Triatoma infestans
AAATATGTTGTTGAAATTCCGAGTTTGAAAAAAAATTGGATGACCGGAAGTGCGTTTTTAATTCGTAATATTTCAACTCTGTAAAAACCTATGGGTTTTGTAAGCAAAGTCGATGAAAATTGATTTATTTGAAAAATAGTTAATACATGAAAAATCTGGAGCGGAAATCTAACGGACTTTTTCTTAGTGCAATTAATGCAATTGAAAAAATGACGAGTTTTTTTTTAAACATGAGATTTAAAACCAGTTATATTTGTAGCATAAATGTAGAGGTGGTGGAAGTGCATGTTGGTTAGCACTCAAGGCAGGTAGTAATATTCAAGTGATTACATTGTAGTCTAGAAGAGAGCACCAGTAACATGTGAAATATAATAGCACATTTCCTCAGTTTCCTCTATAATCAATTCTTACGGAAAAATGTTTTAGAAATAAAATTGATATATTTATAACTACTGTGTTCAAAAAAAAAATCGATGCAATCATTTTCGAAAAAGTTCAAAAAAATTCAAAAACCATTCCGTAAAGTCGTAAATCCGGTAGTCGAGATTTTGACCGAAAAACTTCGTGTCAGATTTGATAATGAAAACTAAATGGTTTATCAAGTTTAAGTTAACTGAAATTTTCATTTTTGTGATATGTACACACAGAAACATATATAATAGTTGTGGTCTGCATTAAAATTCCATGGCAAGATAATATAGTGCATCCTAACCTGCACTACATAACATCTTTACTAAAAGATTCAAATTTAATTTGCTTTTCAATACACGCTATTTATATCATATATTCTCAAGTGAAAGAAATGCAATGCAGAAAGTGCATGTGAAAGCACAGTGAAAATGCATGCAAAAAGAAATGCACGAAATAAAATGCGATCAATGTCTCTGATGCTTTCCAGCTCTGCAGAACCAACCACCACAACAACTATGGAGCCCCAGTGAGGCTAAGTATCTTAACAAAAAAACGCTACCACGGAAAATCATCGTCTCTGATACATATATAATGTCGTATATATGATTTTATCTATCATTCTGACCGCTTTCAGAATTTCATCCATCGTCAGAGTAGGCGCTATCATATCAGTCAATTCGTGTAGAATGTTGACTTCTACTTAATGTTTCTGTCACGCACCACACTTGTTGACTGTATGTAGAAGGTTATACGGTTATAATCTTTTGATAAGGTTAATTAAGAACACATGTGTACTATAGCAAAAATGATGAGTACAAATTACAATAACAAATTAATATCTATATATATAAAAATGAATGTCCGTTGTAATGTGATAACAAGAAGGAGTGATAACAGAAGGAAATATATAATTTTTAATTATAAAAATTATAACTAGTGGTTGCCAGCCAGCCGTTATTATTCAGGTCAAGAGCCGCGGTCAGTGCACGGTCAAAGGACCGCCCGCCAAAGACACACCGCTTTCACAAGGGTCAACAAATTACTCAAAATACCGACCACCTGGCTAACAGTTCTTTGATAACTACCATCACCTTTCGCCACACCTGTTCACCGACCTATTCAAGACCTAGGGTCAAACACACGGCAATAAACAAACACTCAAGACCGACCACCTGGCTACAGTCCTTTGATAACCGCCAACACCTGTTCAAGACCTAGGGTCAACACACGGCAAGAGATGTTTGAGTGTGACCCGTAATTACAAGACTTGTCAATGTGTGGTGATGGCAATATAAGGTCTCTCTACAGGAAGTGGGGAGGACTATTCTTCAGTATTTCATCAGCGTAACATCAAGATCCTACGAGTGACATAATTCATACATCGGAGAGCGTCCCTAGCTAAGTAATTAAACATATATTAATTATCAATCATTATAGTTGGTGCATTCTAGTTACAATTTTAATCATTTTAAATTAATTGTAGTTTATCTTTTCAAACGTTTAAATTATTGTTAAAATATATATCTATTTTCGTAATTTCGTAATTCATATTCCGAGTAACAACTCTCTAAAAATCTCTAATTAACTCCCAACTATTCATCGCATCACAACACCTCACCAAGACATCTGAATCCATTACATCCGTTGTACGTAATGGCAAATCTCGAGAATTAATTACACAAATGTTGTCAAATTTATATATGTTGTTGAGAGCTGAGTTATAGATAGAGCCGTATTTAGCTTGCACGCGAGTAGGCAAACCTTCCACATTGTATACATATGCCACAGAAGGCCGAACAATAAATATTGTGTATCAACAAGCATTGCAATAAGAAAAGTAATTTTTTCATTCGAAAAGCATTACAATCAAAATATTATTTTTAACAAAATATATGCAGTTTTTCTGAAAAATTATATTTCATTAATTTTTTTTTTTTTCAATTTACTTCTATTATTTTTCATTTCAATAAATATTTTCTAATAAAATAAATTAACGTTTTTACTTTTTTATATATATATTAGGGGCCAGCAAAGCGGACCGGAATAGCTAGTTGCTATATAATAAATAGCGTGTATTGTGAAAAGCAAATTCAATTTTAATCTTTTAGTGCAAGTTAGGATGCACTATATTATGTTGCCATGGAATTTTAATGCCGAACAGGCGATAGGAATTAATTATAAGAGTACATTATAAAAATAAGAATATACAAAGTCTAAAGCAAAAGAATATATAAACTTAAAAACGAATAAAATAATAAATAAACATAACATAAGCATGCAAGATTAATATAAGAAAATAATGTAAATACATTTGGTAGAAAAATAGTAAATTTTGAAACTGTGTTCAATTAGATTAAACAAAGAAAAGAACAATGAACAATGAAAATTGTATTTCATGAATTATCACGCTTTTTATTTATTATTATTATTATTATTATTATCAAAACGGGTGCGCAAAAAGGCGCGGGACTTAAGCCTATGTGGCTCTTATCCCCCCGATACCCCCCGTAACCCCTTAATTAATCTCCCCCGGTAACTTGCCGGTTAATCTACAATATCTCAAGATATCCCCAAACTCCAACTCGCCCAGGCAATCCTGCGAGAGTGGTGTCCTCCCAAATATACGAAACCTAGTTCCGGCGAAACGGGGACACTGACATAGGTAGTGAAACACCGTTTCCCTAACTCCGTCATCACAATTCTGACAAATGGGACTCCGTGTCCTCCCTATGTTAAACAAGTGACTGGACACACTTGGGCACTATTCCTACCAAGGTCCTCAAACCCGTCCTACTAAGAGACAGGAGATACTCCGAGATTTCCTGCTTGCTTGCCTTTATAAATCTTTTGGCTTGGAGGCACCCCTGCGTGTCTCCCCAGCGTTTCTCCAAAGCTCTCGTCTCCCAAAGTCTAATCTGTTTGTCGCGAAACGTCTTTGTAACGGCCAGGGCTGGTTCAGGACCATAAAATGGTAATGACGATCCCTCCCTGGCCAGCCGATCCGCCCTCTCATTGCCCTCTATTCCCGCATGTCCGGGTATCCAATAGAGATGCACCTTCCCCCTCCGAGCCAAAGCGTTAAGCCTTCTCCTACATTCTCCCACTAATTTCGAACTCCACCACGGCTTACTCAAAGCCCTTAGTGCGGCTTGACTATCAGAGAAGATCCGCACTTCCTTAAACTCTCCTAGCCACTCCCCCACAAGATGGCAGCATTCAATGATGCCCACCACCTCAGACTGGAAAACAGTGGCCAAACCACCTAAGGCCACCGAACTCCCTCTATCCAACTCCTGAAGCCATGCTCCCGCCCCCGACAGGCCAGAACCCTCCTGCCTAGAGCCATCTGAATAGCAGCGAATAATACCGCTGCCCGACTCCGTTGGCCTCGTTTATTTATTTATTTACTTTTTGTTAATTTTTTTCGTTTTTATTTAATTTGTGACGCGTCAACATCTATGGTATGGTCATTGGCGCCATAGTATGTTACAAATAATGATACTAGATTAATTGAATGGTTAAATAACATTATTGAATTGAGAATAATAAGAACATTAAGATAATGTAGATTTTTAGATCGTGGTTACAGAAAGGATGCGAATTTAATGATTTTTGTTTTGGTTTTTAATTTTTAGGTAAGCGGTTTTAAGAAAAATAAACAATTAATTAAAAAATAAATAAAAACAAAGCTACAGCCAAAGCGGAAACTAAGCCTTTTAAGTTTTCATTTTAATAAATTGGAAAAATAAGAAAATATTGGTAAGTAAAGTTTTCCCTGAAATAAAAACTATAAAAATGGAAATTAATAATAATTATTTAAATTGGTTTTTTTATTCAAATATAGCGATGATTCAATTAAAAGTGAAAAGTTGATTGAATATAGAAGAGAGTTATGCTATAAAGTGATTTTAAATTAAATTTCCTAGCTTTATAGCTAAATATAATATTTAATTAACGCTGAAATTTTACTATAAATTTCATAAATGATTCCATTAGTTCATCATTTTGTTCCCTTTATTTTCTGACTTACTTCTATCTTGCAATAAAAAATGTTGGTCAGAAGAGAAAATTAACCAAAAATGTTTACTGGAATTATAAAATTCACATTATCGCAATTTATATTTTTACTTTATTTTAAATTTTCAAAGTTGAGTGTTTGTAGGAGAAAATCTATGAAAAAAGAACCGTTTTGGAGAACTTTGTTCATGAGAAGTTGCCTATAGATGATGAGAGTGACAGAAAAATCATCAATACAACAGATGGCAAAGTGATGTAAGACTTTTTGAAAATATGGTATTTATAGTAAAAACTTGTTCCTTTTTTTCAAAGAAGCAGGAAGAATCCCTAAAAGAAGTATCCACCAAGAACCAAACTATTGATGTAAGTTATTGAAAAAATGACTGTCTGAATTACATCGTTTAAAAATCAATGATGATCCTAATTTTTCTTCTGAGAGCACAATCCTTAAACAAAGTTTCGCATTTGTTTTGTTTAATGTCAGCGCTTTGAGGGCAATCGTAGATAAATCATTCAGGCGGCGTTCTTGAAAGGGTGGACGTCCCCGACTTAGTGTGTATTAAGAACTCAAACATATAGTAAATTGTTGAAAAAGTTGGTGTGTCCGCAAATGCTGGATAACATCTGGTATTTTATCCGCCGTAGCATGCATATTGGTTTTGTTTCTGACCAGTTTCAGATTTTCATCCATCATCAGAGCAAATTCACCAAGTTCGTATAGAGAGTTAACTTTTCAACGTAATGTTTCTGTTACACTCACATTTGTTGGTTGTATATATGTGGGAAGGTTATAAGTTTATGTTACTATGTGTTATGTTATAACAAAGTGGAATTATTATAAATTATGATTAGCCATTAGAAAATAATGTATAATAAATAGGATGTTTTTGAAGAATACTTTATAACTAAATTGTAATAGTGTTGGTAAGTATGCTCAATGTTTTATCAAGCCATTTTTATTAGGGGGGAGGGGGCGATAATTTATTTCAAGAGTAAACTGTACTAATAAGAATAGATAAATTTTAAAGAATGGCAATGCAAAGTTTATGGGCAGTCAAAAGCTTGTTCAAGTAATAAATAAATGTGAAATATAAGTAGGGTTAATACAAGAAAATATGTAAGCAAATTGATATGTAAGAAGGTTAGCAGCAAACCGCAAATTGGAAATGATATTAAAATAAATAATAGAGGAAATCAAATAAATGCTTATTTTGAATGATATTAATTTATGTTCAAATTACATTAAGAATATGTTGAGAGAGATTTGGAGGGAGATTTGTAAAGGTATTTATAACAGGGGCGGTAAGATATTTTAAAATATATCATACAAATAACTGAAATAACTTGTCGCCCCCTTAATAAAAATAACTTGATAAAACACTGAGCTAAAGCACTGAGCTGAGATAAAGCACTTAACAACACTATGAAAATTTAGTCATAAAGTATTCTTCAAAACATGCTATTTATTGTACACTATTTTCTGATGTCTAATCATACCTAATTTATAATAATACCATTTTTTCATGAGACACAACATATAGTAACATAACCTTATAACCTTCCCACATCTATACAACCAACAAGTGTGAGTGTAACAGAAACATTACGTTGAAGTGGTGAACTCTCTACATGAATTTGCTCTGATGATGCATGAAAATCCGAAACCAGTCACGAACAAAATAAATATGGATGCTACGACGGATAAAATGTCAGATATACTGAATTTATGGCACTTATGAACGATTTAGATTTGGACAAATTCTGTATTATGAAAAGTCAGCATCTTTGTATGAATATAGATTCTGGGTTTTAATTAAGTGGTTATTCGCCTTCTAATGTTTTTGCATATTGGCTTTGTTTTCCTTCTATTTTTATTTATTTGATGTATTATTATATAATGATTTTGAAATTACATTTCTAATAATTTAAAATTTCCAACGCCTGTTTTTAAACTTTCAAAATTTTATATTACATGGTTATTATTGAATGAATGCATGCAGTCCATTTAATGCCCACAAACTGTGCGGCGTATGCAAAAAAGAAATGAAGTTCCAAGTTTCAGGGTTACGAAATCTGGTAAAAAACTTCATAAAATTATCTACAGCTTTTACTTCAAATATCATTATAAGAAAATTTATGTTAGAAAGCTATTAGGGCACTGTATTGTTTGTTCTCACAAAATGCCACTTCATCACATTGTACGGTCCTCTAACGATATGTTACTGGGGATTTGACCAGAATCGGTTAACCTAAAAGTAATTTTTGCAATCTAGTTGGAATAAAGCAACAGCATGTAATTTTAAGCTTTGTAGAAACTACTGTAATGAATAAAAAAACATTACTCCGTTGAGGAATTCACTTTAGCAGACCTTGCGAACTTCATGTTGACGACGTCTGCTACTTCAGCGCTTTTATTTCTCACGGCGCACCTCAAATCGATTACCCGTTCCGTCATCGCTTGCCTAAGGACGCATGGCTGTAACTTTGAAGTATTAAGATAGTCTGAATGCGAAAAATCTGGTGCAAAATAGTCACAACTTGAATATGTAGTTGGTTTCGCATTGCATTTATGATTTTATCCGTCATAACATGCTTCATTTTTTTAGGGTTCTGGCCGGTTTCGAATTCTCATCGTCAGAGTAAGACTATCAATCAATTAGTGAAGAGAGATGATTTCAACTTTATGTTTCTATTACGCAATATAGTGGTTGATACAGTTTATCTTCCTTCCATTTCTGCTATCACAGAATTGATTGTTGAATTTTTAAATCAACCATTGTGGTGCATGATAGACACATGAAGTTGAAATCGTCTCTCTACACTAATTGATTTGATAGTATTATCTGCTCTGACAGTGGTTGAGAATCCGAAACCGATCAGAACCACAAAAATGAATCTACTATGACGGATAAATCATAGATATTCACAACTTCTTTCTATTGTTGCGATTCTCACAGATCTGTCAACAAATTTTCTTTAAAAAAAAACAATTCACCCAGTTTCCACAAAACACCCAAAAATTGATTTTCTGGAAAACTGATTCAAATAAAAGTGCACTTTGTAAAGTAAGTATATTAAGTAAGGTATTTAATATAAATTTAAATTTGCCACCAACAGCGTACAATAATTTTACTTAGGGGAGGGTTATTGTACTGACTGCCTTAATGATAATTTACTAATTTATTAGGCTGTGTGCTAAGTGTGGAGAAGGGGTAACCTATGCGTTTTCTCTCCCTCAATCAATCGCCATTTTAAGCTCGAAAGCGTAAGTCAGTTCTGTAGTCTTTAATAGTGAAAACACAGGATTGTAACTTCTTGTTTCCTGGGTAGTATTAATAAACTGGTCCTTTTGTCAACTTAGCGGGTCGGTTGTCTCGGGCCTGCATAGGTTTATTGGGAAATCACAGGGTTGATACTTCCGGTTGAATTTCCTGCCGTGCAACTTATGGGAGTCCATTTAATTATTATCTACAATCATCAGCCAAGCAGCAGTGTACTGGTGAAGACGAAGACTCAAAGTGTTAGAGGCACATCAGAATTATTTCCTTATTTCAATTTTTTCCCAGATTGGAAAGCCGGTTGCGAAGGGACACATGGGTCTTCCAACACTAAAAAAAAACAGGATTCTGTGTTTCAAGGTAAGCGCCATTCCTTTATCTCATTGAAAGTAATAATAAATAATATTTGCTACCCTAATATTTTTAAATTTAATTTATATATTCATTTTTTCTATATGTTTAATATTTTAATTTCCCAGTTGCTCAATTATATTGTACTATATACAGTCCACTCAATATTTTAACTTTATTTTTATTTCCTGCATTTATTGTACATTAAGTTTAAAGAATGTTTTTTTTTAGATTACTTTATTTACAAAGCTTTCCAATCAAAAAATAATTGCAACTATGCTTTGTCAAGCTTTACTTCTTCTATTTCTGCCATTACAGTATTAATTGTTGAATTATTAAATTTATTTATAAAAACATTACCAATATACTTTTATAAAGGCTAGATGATAGAATAAATAAATACATATAAAAGAAAGGTCCCATTTTCACTCAATATACGTAAAAAAAAAAAGGTTATTCCTTACGTGTTACATTATTCATTCACCCAAAAAAATGTAGTGAATATTTATTATTTATCATGTTGGCAGTAAAGAAAGAGAAGAAGTGTAAGGGTGAGAGAAAAACATTGTGCAGAATGTATAAACAATAAAGCCAAACGTTTATTTTAAGATAGACATTTGTCTAAGTGACTATCAAGTCTCTACTTTATATACATGAGTGATGGATGCTCTTCAAACTAACGATCTTAAAAAAAAATATTCATAAAAAATCTAAATGTTCATTTATACATTTCATATATATATATATATAACAGTTGCAGTATGTTAACGGTTAACTCTTATTGTTGTTAGAGGAAGCACTGTTATTGTAATTGCGGAGCTGGAAAACATCAGAGATTTTTTCGTTGATATCTTGCTTCAGTTGTAGTCATCGATCGATTTCAGGTGGCGTTCGACCATCGTCATCAAGATTGGCTGCGATAAAATACACTTGCATGAAACTAAAACTCAGTACTATGCCGTACCCTTTCTTCTGAGATGCCTACAGCCTTAATCGTCGATCATCTAGAACCACATTGTGTACCTATTCGATTTTTTTTTTTCTTCGATAATTGCAGTTTTTGGCCGTCCTTTACGTGGATCGATTTACGACCATGTTTAAATTCAGCTGCCCAATATTTTGCTCTTGATATCGAAAATGCAGACTCCTTATACACTTTCACCAATTTTGGATGAATTTATGTTGGCAATAAACCATGCAAAACAAAGAATTTTATGACGAAAAGATATTCAAGTTTAATTTTTGTCACACAACACGCTTACTTTAAACAGCCTTATAAAACAAACTATTTGTCTGATCAAATTCACATTTGGGATTTATTTTTGCAACAAGTATGACAACATAACAAAACAGTAATTTTATTTGTAGCAGTGCCATCTATGGGCTAGACTGAGAACTTTTCACTTTGCCCTAGTAACTACTTATTTTTGATTGATCATTTTACACATCATTGCTCTGTGCAAACCTGTGTCGTCGCACTGCTTATCAAGGCATCCTGATGGAGGAGGAATACTCTTTACTAGGCAATGATAACAAAATGAAGCAAGCTATCAGGGAAATTATATCTTGAGGAAGGATAGTACTCGTGTTAGAATTTTAAAATTAGTGTTCTTTGGAAATTCATTTCATTGATGACGTCTCTTCAGCACGAAGAAGTAGTTTTTTACAAAATTAGAATTTGGATCTGTGGGTGGGGTGGGGGGGGGAGTTCAGCATAACTCAAAAATGACAAATCGCAGAAAGTACAAGCTTCACATATTTTTAGAGAAGTACTCATTTCTGAGAATACATTTCTCTGTTTTTTTCGACTGTCTCAAAAAAGGCTCCAATGATTTTCTTTAAGTTTTGGTTTACATAATATTAGATGTATGATTAGTTTGACTACAAACAAAAATTACCACTCTTTAATTTTTTAATTTAAGGCGTGTCAACATCAATGGTCAATTGCGCCTGGAACTTTATCAGTGCACTGCCGGCCTCCGGACAGTGTTCACTAGCTACAGACAACACTGTCCATCACCAGTGAATTGTACAGTGAACTGTATAGGCTGCTAAGATAAGTATTGTTATTTCATTAAATTCAAAAGTTATTCATATATATATATATAAAATTATTATTATTATTTTTATTATTAAAACAAGAAGAGCATATTTTATGTATAGATTGAAAAGAGCACACAAGAAATTCCAAACTCGATGTAACTCGAAAATCGTTTTATGAGACCGAAACTTCAGTCTTCCTAATAAATCATCCCTGAAGTTAGACAGTTCAAAAATCATCTACTGCATATAAATTTGTATCCACTTTGCTCATGGACATCCATCAGTAAATCTTCATCAACCAACAATGAATCAAACCAACACAATTTGAAACCTTTGCCATAGTCATTATTTTAAGCCAGACCAATAATAAATCATTGCCAAGTTATCATCCTTGTCTTGTTCTATTTTACTTTCTCGTATTGGCAGAAGAAGAAGAAGTATTGCGAACGTGTTAAACTTTGGAATTTGATCTTACAGGTTTTTAGTCAACTGAGTACAAGAAAAAAAAAAAAAATAGAATTGTGCTTAGCGATTCGTTGTTTGTTTCGTGTAAACAAAATATTTCAACAGTGAATAATCGCTGGAAGCTATAACGCGCAATTCCATTTAACGTAACCAATATCGCCGTCAGATACGAAGGTTTCTATAAAAACCCATCAATCTTTTTTTTTTTTAACTTTACTTATTTGTTTTTTGTGGGAAAGGCTTAAACGGGGTTTCTTACATTGGGAGCAAAAACTTAAGACTATCACACGGAGAGTCTGTGATAGAGTGAAGTTAGTGGATATGGATTGTTGGAGGCGGTGTATTCAGAAAACCAAGGGAGATAGAGTAATGAATGAGGACTTAAGGAGGGAGATGGGAGTCTAGGGAACTATGACAGAAAAAAGTAATGAAGAGGAAGCTTAAGTGATATAGACACCTTAGGAGGAGACCCCCGGGAGATGGCCAGAGGAAGAAAGGAAGTGGAACCCTTAGAGGTACAGAGGAAGGAGAAGATCGGCAAGGAGCTGGGAGGAGGAAATCGACGAGCAGATGGCGGGACCAGGGTGGAGTAGGAAAGTTTGGAGGCAGCAGGTGACGTGACGGAAATCAACTGAGCGAAAATCCAGATTACGTTCAGTTATTAGGAGCTTGCTAAAGTTCCAAATTTTAAGAATTATCGGCGACTGGATATATAAATTTTACGGAATAGGTTCCTGAGATTTGGGGGGGGGGATTTTTCTCAAAAAAAGCTCCAATTATTTTCTATTAAGTTGGAATACTAACTACATAGATATAAATGAACCATTTTTTTGTTTTTTGAACATTTTTCCTAAAATCATTTGAGGTATTTGTGATTAAATAATAGGAATAATTCTGTTCTGAGAAATCTACGAGGTTAAATTTCAAAAATTATTAGTTCATTATATATCTTGTCTACTGAAATACAATGTAATCATTAAACTAATAACTGCCTAAGGACACAGATACCTCACACCACCTTTAAAATATTTCTAACTGGGGCAAATGAATAATATCTGAAATTTAAAGAATACTGTCGATTTTATAATTGTGGTAATTGCAGTAAGACAAAGCCGTGTGAGTGTTTCGGGTTAGATTTTTTTAATTAAACTCATTGACAGACTAACTAATAACAAAACCAACTATTTTTCTGAAATCTCATTTTCCATTTATCTACTTCCGCTTGAAACGGATTATTACATCTTAAAAGTGAGTTTGACAACGGTCATTTTTATATTACACAAAATACTACCAGTGGTACGTACAAGTGATATATTTTTAATAATATTAAAGCAGTAACTTATAAATTTTAATATTCACCGTAAAATTAAAGGTTGAAAAGAAGAATCTGTGTAGCAAACAAACACACACGCACATATGTACATACAGACACACACACACTCGTTCACACCAGCATTTTGTATCAGAATTTCGAACAAACTTTGACCTGTGCTACCCTGTACTGTTGTCATGTAAGTTAGTTAGTATCACTGTAGTTTTCGTACGAGTACGATCTACACCGCCATCAACTCTATGTATGTTATATCATTTGTAAAACTTAACAGAGTATAGTGAAGTTATAGTGGAAATATATCTGTTTTATCATAGCACCAATCTTTTCTCTGAGCTACCCATCGGGAGACTACTACGGTGGAACTCCAAACCGTCTTTATCCCGAACATTTTGGTCCTCCGTTCTGGATATTTTAAAATTGGTGCTCTGTTCTAAATAATTTAAAACACCATTAAAGATTTTGGCCATCAATCTGCATCACCTTATAATACATTTATGAAGAGTTCGTTCTCAGAGTGGGGGAACATTGAAATACTATTCTGAAGTTTTCATCAACCTAACTGGAATATTTTAAAATATTTTCAAGAATAGTGATCATCATACTGGACTGTTAAAATCATATTTTGAAGGAAAATTCAGGTATTCTTTATTACCATTTATTACGTTTAGTGGATTCTCATTGGGTGCTGCGTAATGAGTCATACAGACTGACCTACAAACTTTCAACAAATCAACTATGGCTCTAGTGGTCAACTCATCGATTCCATCAATTTAAATTAATTTATGTTTTAATAAAAGAGAAAATTAACTTCAGCATTTTGCGTAAATATTCATAGATTATTTTCAATATTATTCAAAAGTGTATTGCAATAAATTAGCACAGGTCATCAAATTGCGATTAATTAAATTTTATTTTGGTGCGTAGGTTACATAATTTATTGAATATTTTCTTTATAAATTCATCTGTAAATAATTTTATTTTAACATTTATTTGAATTCTTACTTTTCAACCAGAATTTAAAAAAAAAAAAAAGTTGTTATAAGAATATAGACTGGTTTTCACTTTATTAAACCAACTTCATTTGATAGATGTTTACAAGCAATCAGAATTAAATATCGGACTTGGTTTATTTGTAAAATAGTTTGTTTTTTTTGTAAATCTCTTTGTAAATTTTGTTTAACCCATCTTTTCAGCTTTGCTTATGTTTAATTATTTTCTTTCCGTTTTTTAAAGAATGAGTTTCAGTTAATTTATGAACATTTCAAAATTGAGCGTTACTTTGTATGTATATAGATTGATTTCTAAGTTTGTTTGTGTGTGCTGTTGCAGGTTTTCTAGCTATTCATGTTTTAAATGTTCGTTCATTCTATTGATGATTATAGGAATTAATTATGAGTTAATTTATAAACAATATAAGTTGAGTACATCTCATTTAATATAGGTGGATCATTTCTCAGGTATCAGATTATTTATGGTTATCATTTTGGCATCTATCAGCCAATATTTATCTATTATATGTACATATAACACTTGTATTTCTGACTTCGCCCACTAACCTAATTTATTTATGTTGACAACTAATTTCTGCTTTATTAATTTGCAGATACATCACTTACAAAATTCTGAATAATTCTTGAATTGATATTTTATCATAATTTTCTATAAATTATACCTTTATCATGGCAACTACCAACCCACCCGATTCCGCTCCTACTAGCGATATTCCTACCCTTACCATTGACCAAAAAATCACCTTAGGGCGTAAAAAATTAGCCGCAATAGTAAAAGAAATTAAATCAGTTGTAGATGAGGCCAGAGCAGCAGTTGCGGGTCAGGATAGCCGTGCTGAAAACAGGTTCTTAGGAGCATTTAGATCTTTGGACACGGTCTATGAGAACTTTAAGACAATTTGGGACCGATTAATGGAGTTATATTTACTGAAGGGTTCGGAAAGCATTTTTCCCTCTGACGAGGACACCACATTACAGCAGGCTATTGTAAGATACTATCGGGAATGCTGTGAGGTATATGTTTTATTTACTAAACCAATGTCTAAATCTATATCCAATAGTGATGTTACTGGTGCCTGTACTTCTCGAGTTTCACCACGAAACTTGCCTGAGATAAAGTTACCCCAATTTGATGGTCGATTGAAACAATGGCCCATGTTTAGAGACACATTTACTTCTTTGGTGCATAGTGACGCCTCACTCACTCCCATGGAGAAATATCACTTCTTATTGGGCTCTTTGAGTGGGCGCGCTCTCTCTGCTCTCAAATCTGTCCCCTTAACCGCAGAGAATTATGAACAGGCCTGGACAGCTCTGAATACGCAATTTAACAATCGGAGGCGCTTAGCGCATTCCTATTTAAATCAAATTATAAATTTTAAGCCACTACAAGGGAAGTCATCTTTTTCTTCCTTGCAAGAGTTTCTCTCAGTAGTAGGAGAGAATATCACATCCCTTAACCAATTGAAGATAAACGATTTAAGTGAATATATTTTGTTCGAATTAGCTGTAAGATGTTTGGACTCGGTTACCAGAGAGTCTTTTGAGATTTGTATGATGGAGGAGAACGTTGAATTCCCAACTGCTATTAGACTTATGTATTTCGTACAAAGTCGCTGCAATTCGTTAGCTTTGGCTAATCCTCCATCAGATGAATCAACGCCACCGAAAGCTTCCACTTGCCTGAGCACACCAAACAAATTTCAACCAAGGGGGACCAGCCTGACTTCAAGGAAATCCGACACTTCCTTGGTTGTTCAAACGTCCTCTGCTTCAACATCTAGTAATAAGGGAGTTGAAGTAAAATCTCCGTCTGATGCTACCAAATCTAAACGTTTGTCATGTTTTGTTTTACTAAGCCTCATATATTGAGGGAATGCCCCACTTACCAATCGAAATCCCCTGCGGCGAGATACCAGTTATTAAGCGAGTGGTCTGGTTGCAGAAACTGTTTGCATCCTGGTCGTCGCACCAACCAATGTACCTCAAGAAATGTTTGCCGAGAATGTAATCGTCGTCACCATACCACATTGCATTTTTCTACTCCTGCTAAACCTACCCAACAAGCAGTTACTATTTCAAATACACCTGCCCCCCCTGGTACTGAAGATCGCTCGGCCTTGACCCCCATCACTAATGAAAATACTGAAGTGCTATTAGGCACGGCTCTAGCTCGCATTAGGGATCACCTTGGTCATTACCAACCAGTTCGCCTAGTGATTGACTGTGGCAGTCAGTACTCCTTTATATCTCAACCATGCATTGAACGCTTACACTTGACACCTGTAAGCTTTAAAAAAGGCATCTCCGGTATTGGACAAACGAGTTTAAAAGGAGTTAAAGGGAAAGTCTCTTGCTCTTTAATCCCCGTTGATAGTAATAATGTAGAACTTCAAGTGGACGGTGTGGTGGTTCCCACAATTACCTCTTATCTTCCCCAAGTGACTGTTCCCATTGAGGTTCGCCAACACTATATTGGTTTAACTCTCGCTGACCCAGAATTTTGGAAACCGGGTCCCATAGATTTATTGTTGGGTGCTGATGTGTTCGCTCAAGTAGTGCCTGGTCTGCCATCTGTTATTAAACCCTCTCAGCCACAAGTTGTGGATACCATCTTCGGGAAGGTATTGATTGGACAGTTTGTCAGTGCATGTTCACCACCCAATCATACCTCTTTATTTATATCTGGCGAGCCAAATATTGCAGACATAATGAAGAAGTTTTGGGAAACTGAAGAAATTCATAAATCGATTCCCACATCAGCTGATGAACAGAAGTGTGAAAACCATTTCCAGCACACATATCAGCGAACTGAATCTGGCCGATATATGGTTTCTCTTCCCTTTAAAGAGGAATTCAACCCAGGATATGATAGTAGATCTTTAGCCCTGAAACGTTTGTTTCATTTAGAAAATCGGTGGAGTAAGGATCCACAATTACGCCTACACTATCAGACCTTCATGCAAACATACTTTGAAATGAATCATATGAGTCGAGCACTTAGCTCTGCTCATTATATCATCCCTCACCATGCGGTAGTGAAACGAGATGCGGCAGATATTAAGCTACGAGTAGTGTTCGATGGTTCTGCCAAAACCTCAAACGGTTCGCTTAATGATCATTTATTGGTAGGCCATAAACTTCAGGCAGATATCTCCTCTATTTTGCTTAATTTCCGTCGCCATCGAATTGCCTTCACTGCCGATATAGTTAAGATGTATCGGCAGATATTAGTTGCACCAGCTGATCGCAAATACCAACATATACTGTGGCGTGCTGATCCCTCTGACCCTGTTGAGGAATTTGCTCTTAACACTATCACCTATGGGTTAGCATGTTCCCCATATTTAGCAATGCGTGTAATCAAGCAACTTGTTATAGATGAAGGTGATGCCTATCCCCAAGCTTCAAAAGTATTACTCGGCGATATCTATGTGGATGACATTGTGACTGGAGCAGCTTCTATTTCAGAAGCAGTTCATCTACGTGATCAACTAATTAATCTCCTGTCTCGTGGTGGTTTTCTTTTAAGCAAATGGGCTAGTAATTCTTCAGAAGTGATTGCTCGTGAAAATCCGTCTTCCAGCCCACTCATCTCTCTCACTTCAAGTGAGGATCATGTAGTTAAAGTTCTAGGCATGCAATGGGATCCCCAAGAGGATGTTTATTCATATAAACTGCAGGATATTATTTCCTCTGCTATGACCAAACGATCAATTTTGTCAACTATAGCTCGTATTTTTGACCCATTGGGTTATCTCGCTCCAATAGTTTTTGCAGCTAAACTATTGTTGCAGGATATTTGGCAAGCAGGAATTGATTGGGACACCCAAATTCCAGAAAACCTAGAGCAAACGTGGCTGGCACTTATTAACGACCTGCCCCACATCACCCACATAAAGATCCCACGTTTTGTACCTGTAGCTAAGGACATAACTTGTAAATTAGTAGGGTTTTGCGATGCATCAGAACGAGGTTATTGCGCATCTATTTATCTCCTTACTAAACATTCCTCAGGTTTTCAGACCTTTCTGATTAAGGCGAAAACTAAGGTTGCACCGGTTAAGCCACTTACCATCCCTAGGTTGGAATTATTAGGCGCATTACTCTTAGCGCGTTTATATTCCTCCCTCAGTAGTTTCAGAAAACATATGTCTTCTCCAAGTGAGGATATCTTCTTTACCGACTCTACCATCGTATTAAATTGGCTCAATATGCCTCCACAAAATCTTAAAATATTCGTCGCTCATAGAGTTGTCGAAATTACAGACACGATTCCTGTTGCCCGTTGGCAGCATGTTTCAACTTCTGATAACCCAGCTGACTTGGGTTCAAGAGGTTTAGCCCCATCAGCGTTAGTCCATTCATCGTTGTGGTGGAATGGCCCTCCTTGGCTTTGCCAGAGCGAGGCTTCGTGGCCCGCAACACCTTATAATAATATCCCTTCTACAACATTACCTGAAGTTAAGTTATCTAAAACCGTATTAGCAGCTACAGCTACTTTTCCAGAAATTGTTTCTTGGATGGAACAATTTTCCTCTTATGTCACTCTAGTACGTAGCATGGCCTTTGTGTTACGCTTTATACAAACTTGCAAATCGAAAACCAAAACGGTAGGCCCTATTACTGCTGGTGAATTCCGACAAGCTAATCAAAAATGTATCTATCTGCTGCAACGGCATTATTATCCTGAGGCCTTTGCAGAATCACTTCCTTCATCGGCATCACCTTCGGTGGCAATATGTCGTTCTCTAAACACCTTTATCGCCCAAGACGGGCTTGTTAGGGTGGGCGGCAGAATTCGACATTCTTCTTTAAAGGAACATCAGAAACATCCGCTGTTATTACCACGCCGCTCACATTTCAACAATCTACTGGTGGATTACCTCCATCGTAGTCATTTACATGTCGGGCCCGCCACACTGCAGTCTATAATTCAACGAAATTACTGGATTCCCGCTGCTAGAAGCTTAATCAAGCAGAGGAAAAGCAAGTGTTTAACTTGTCTCAAACTATCCCAGGCAGCGAGAGCAACCTATATGGGCGACTTACCGGCTGAGAGACTCCAGGAGTGTCGACCTTTCTATCATGTCGGCGTAGATTTCGCTGGTCCCTTTCTATGTCGGGAGACGTCTCGGCGGCGTGCGCCCCTTATCAAAGCATACTTATGCTTTTTTATTTGCTTTGCTACCAAAGCAACTCATTTGGAGGTGGTTCCTAATCTTTCCACCGAAGGCTTCCTTGACGCATTTGACCGTTTTATAGCCCGGAGAGGGGTCCCGGCCAAAGTATTCTCGGATTGCGGAACTAATTTTAAAGGGGCTGCCCATTATCTCAAAGAACTAGCCCAATGGCAAGCGACTAGGGAGACTCGAGAAGCGCTCATTAATTACAATCAACAGAAGGCAATAGAGTGGAAATTTAACCCTCCTTATACACCCCATTTTGGGGGGTTATGGGAGGCTAACATTAAGGTTGTTAAATCCCTGTTACTAAAGACACTGGGTAATCAGCCGTATTTAGAAAGAGAGCTAACCACGATGTTCACCAAGATGGAGGCCATCCTCAATTCTCGGCCTCTTTCGCCTCTGTCTTCAGATCCCTCTGACTTGCAGGCTCTCACCCCTGGCCATTTTTTAATCGGACAACCTTTAGCGGCCATCCCTGAAACTTCGGTCTCTGATGTACCAGATAACCTATTGAGTCGCTGGCAATTGCTGCGCAAGCGGATCCAAAACTTTTGGGATCGTTGGAGAAACGAGTATCTCCATACCCTACAACAGAGGAAAAAGTGGACTAAGATCACTCCAAATGTGCAGATAGGTGACCTTGTCCTCCTTAAGGACACCCTCGCTTCTCCACTACAATGGCCGTTAGCCAGAATCGTGGAAGTCCATCCTGGACATGATGGCGTGGTGCGAGTAGTTACGGTTCGCACAGCCCACGGTAATCACAAGCGCTCGATCCTCAAACTGGTTTCCCTATCACCTATCACCCATCCAGAACATCTTCCTTCCAAGTAATAATATTAAAATTTGGTGGGCGGTATGGTACGTACAAGTGATATATTTTTAATAACATTAAAGCAGTAACTTATAAATTTTAATATTCACCGTAAAATTAAAGGTTGAAAAGAAGAATCTGTGTAGCAAACAAACACACACGCACAGATGTACATACAGACACACACACACTCGTTCACACCAGCATTTTGTATCAGAATTTCGAACAAACTTTGACCTGTGCTACCCTGTACTGTTGTCATGTAAGTTAGTTAGTATCACTGTAGTTTTCGTACGAGTACGATCTCCACTGCCATCAACTCTATGTATGTTATATCATTTGTAAAACTTAACAGATTAAACGTACATCATCATCATCATCAATTTGTCATTTGTTAAAGTGAAGTTATAGTGGAAATATATCTGTTTTATCATAGCACCAATCTTTTCTCTGAGCTACCCATCGGGAGACTACTACGGTGGAACTCCAAACCGTCTTTATCCCGAACAACCAGATAAACTCTGTAGTTGGTTTTAATTGAAGAGTAGATAAAGGTTAATTACAGGTTCAATTTGCCAATGAAGTAGTGATGATTTTTCTTCAGTCAAATTAAAGACCCACTTTACATTGAAAATACAATGTAATTCCATAATTAGATAAGATAATAATAACATAAATAGTAGGATAACTTTAGAATGTCAAGTTCACGGTATGATTACAAAATAACATTTATTGTTTCGAAATAAGCATTGTTTGATATCACAATTCACCGTAACTAATTCTGTGTCCTTCCGGATAAACTTGTTCGACCATAACCTTAGTTTTGTGGAATCAGTGAGAACAATGAAATTGATATTGAATGCTATTGACTGGTAACTCTGTTTCAGAACCAATTCTAAAAATGGAAATGCCTAATTAAATGGCTAAATAATAATATTGTTTTTTATATATAAATAAAATGATAAATATCTGTCAGTAATTTTTTTTTTCCATTTTAGTGTATTTATTACATCTTTTTTTTGTATCTAGTATTTGAAATAAAAATTTCCCCTTCCCTCCCTCCCTTCCCCTACATGGCGCTACAACCCATTACTGGGTCTTGGCCTCCTCCAACATAGTCCGCCATCTGTCTCTATCTTGCGCCGCCGATCTCCAATCTGTCACACCCAGAAGGGACCTAGCATCATTCGTTATATTATCACTCCATCTGACCTTGGGTCTGCCCTTCCTACGTTTGTGGTAGATCCTGTCGTCCAACAACTTTTTTGGGATCTCCCCTTCAGACATCCTGGCAACATGGCCCGCCCACCTGAGCCTGCTGATCTTTATATGCCGAGCGACATCTATATCTTTGTAAAGCTGGGCTAATTCATTATTTGATCTTTGTCTCCATCTTTCTCCATCACGAATAGGCCCAAAAATTTTTCTTAGGATTTTTCTTTCAAATCTTTGGAGACTTAGCTCATCAGCTTTGGTTATGGTCCAGCATTCCGAGGCATAAGGTAGAACTGGTCGTATAAGGGTCTTATATATCCTGATCTTGGAACTACGAGATATCAGTCTACTTTTCATAAATTGTAGTAGCCCAAAATAACACCTACTAGCCGCAATTATTCTTCTCTTTATTTCAGATTGCATGTCGTTGTTGCGGTCTACCTGGCTTCCAAGGTATATAAACTTGTCAACTACTTCAAACGTATAGCCGGAGACAGTGATTTCACTCGCTTGTTCTGTCCCAGTGCACATGTACTTCGTTTTCTTCTCATTGACTTTCAGACCCATTTGACGTGCAGATCTTTCTAAGCTAATGAATGCCTCTTTAACTGCATCTACTGACCTACCAACTAAATCGATGTCGTCGGCGTATGCGAACAGAACGCTCCTGTTAAATATTGTTCCACCAACTTGAACTCCTGAAATGCGTATCGCTTTGTTCAGTGCAATGTTGAAGAGAAGACACGCCAGGCTGTCCCCCTGTCTAACTCCTCGTTTCGTTGTGAACCGTTCAGACATCTCTCCATGTATGTTCACTACACATTGCACGTCCTGCATTGTCATCCTTATTAAACGCATCAGTTTGGGTGGAACATCAATTTCTAGAAGGGCATCATAGAGGGCTGGTCTGAAGATACTGTCGTAGGCAACTTCAAAATCAACGAACAGATGGTGTGTCGTTATTTTGTATTCATGGGCTTTTCCTAGAATTGTGCGGAGTGAGAAAATTTGGTCTATCGTTGACTTGCCCACTCTAAAACCCGCCTGGTACACTCCTAACGCTTTTTCTGCGTACGGCAGCAACCTCTTATACATGACACTAGACAGAATTTAAATTTAGAACAAATTAAAGCAAGAGTGACAGCGAGAAAGACATGCTATATTTCGTTCTCCAGATGTCAGCGATTTTATGAACAGAGTTAAGGTTTTTACAAAAAGTGAAAAAAAATCATTAGGCTCAGGTGTGAACCGCAATGCTTATTATTGAGTGAATGAGTAAACTGGACCGTTGACTGGTAAATGGATATGTCAAGGATCCTTGACGGGATAAGTACCAGGACATTCAAAGCCTATATGTAAATTTTCAGCAACTCCTACGCGGAAATTCAGGCTAATTGGATGATGTGTCTAGTTTAGTTTCGACTGGAACTATTGGAATCAAAAGATTACTATCCGATAGCCAGGCCGCTATTAAAACATTGAGGAGATTTTATTAAAATGTAATTGCTGTGATGTGTTGTAGTGTAGTGGTAGCTTGTGGCGTGAGCGGTTTTGTAAAGTGGCTTGTGTTTGTAAGTTTTAAGAGATAGAGAAGTAATAAGAATAATTAAGAAAACACTGGTAGATTAAATTAAATATATTCTTTAAAGATATTTAAATCCTTTTCAATGACACAGCAATATGCTTATTAATTTACTGAAATTAGTTGGAATAAACTCTTATGTTTTAACTTATATCTGGCACTGATTCCTGAAGTGTTTTGCTTCGGTGTCTGTTTCAGACCGTCCTGAAAGAATGACTTCTCTTCATAGTTCAAATCCTCCCCTGTGAGAAGGGGTAAACAATGCTAACCAAGTTCATGAACTCTAAAAGACAGGGTGGTCTTCTACCTGAATAGTCCCTTTGCAAGGTAATGTTACATTTTTCTTGATATTTTTGATTATTTCAAATTAAATATATTTTTGTATTTTTCTGGCATCCATCACATAATGTCATCAATGCAAAACTGTTATGGCTAATATATTACCGTCTCGGCAAACTCAATGTCCTGGATAGAAACTAATACAGTTACCTTTTTTTTTTTGGGTGCCAGAATACCGTTGTTCCCTCAGAAACCTCCTAAAAATTTATTTTTTTTTCCAGAGAAAATGTAAGAAATAAAAGTATCTATGTATGTAGATGGTATATACCAAGTTTGAAGAAAATCGTTGGAGCCGATTTCGAGAAAAGTGCGAAAACTGAAGAAAAAAAAAAGCTATTCAGTAAAGTCGCACTTCCGGTTGACGGATTCTGTATGAAACTTTCGTGTTCGAAGCAGTGGTAGAACCTAAATGCAATGTCAAGTTTGAGCTTCCTGTGGCTTTTAATTTTTTAAATATTTTTTCAAAGAACATTCGCTAAGAACATTTTTTTTTTTCGTTATCAGGGGGATTTCAAAACATATATTTCCCGTAAAAACTCGAATTGGAAAATTTGGCACGATTGCAATACTTCCTGTTTACAGGAATAAGAGAAAGTAAAAATGTATAATTTGCTACCACCTTCATCCGGAAGTAATATTTGATAATTTCGTAGTACTTAATCCTTTATACAATACTGTTGCTTCACATAAAAAACTGGGCCAACATTGTTTGACTAGCCTTATTAACTTCCATGCTGTAAAGTTTGTTAACAAAAATTCGAAATATAGTTTTAATAGTCCGTGAATATTTGAATCCAAAGCACTAAGAAGAAACACCATCTGGTGCTCTAAACCCTTCCTCGAATCAATACTTTAAGTTCAATGCGTAATTTTAAAATTAGTCATCCATATTGATTATTTAAGCCTTGCTTAGTCATATCCCCCCCTCCCTTATAGTATTAACATTCAAAAGTACTATCGCCTACCCCTTACTTAAGCAGAAACGTCTGATAATTCTAATGGTACGTTATTCTTGATTTGTAGTTCAATAAATAAAATAAAATACTTTTCTATTCTGTTTTTTTGTTTTATAGAATATGACATGCTTTATTTCTTGTATATATTGAAAAGAGTATACTGGGCTGTTTGAAAATTAGTCAACATAGGTTGTAATATTATGTATTGGAGGGTATATTAACTAGGTGTATTATGTTTTTATTAATAAAATTAATTATTATAATTTATATTTGGAATCTTTTCAAAAGGGATTTCATGAGGTCTGTGTTTATCTGAACTGAGGAGGAATACAAAATACCCAAAAGAATACACATAAAAAGAAATATTCATATATTATACAAATAATTAATAAAATAGATACAAAACTTATTCGTTTGTAAATAATTAACCTAATATTTTATAATCACATTTTGGAGGAGTAGACACTTACAAATTATTAGTCTTCGACTTGAAGGTTGGGCATTTTGAATTTAGGTCCATCACACACTACTACAACTTTCAGGGAACACTCCGGCACAGCTTCAGTCTAAATTTTTGATTCCCCTAATTATTGTCGCCCTTACATATATATACCTTTTCCACCCCTAGAAGAGTGGAAGGGATGGAAATTCCCTTCACTGTAATTATAAAAGGTATTCAACTTTCATAACTGTGCTCTTTTGTGGTTATCTGACCTTCAAAAAAACCCAGCCTCAACTTGGCTTTATAATCTAAATTTTTAAGATATAATCAAAATTCTAAGATTTTTTTTGTTTATAATAATAATTCGAACTATTATTATAATTTCTTCCAACAGTGTGCATATTACAATATACACATCAAAGAATAGTCGATTTCAAAAACTAAACCGGTTCATAAAAAAATAAAAAAATAAAACAAATCTGTATCAAATTGTAGCAATTGTTGGCCGCTGTAATGTAATGGTGTGGATGTGTGTATAGGTAGCTTGTGGCGGAGCGTTTTAGCGAAAAGGGCTTGTATGTTTGCTTGAGATAGAATGCAAGAATAATTAAGAACACACTGGTAGTTTAAAACAATATATTCTCTAAGAGAAATTAAGTTAACAAAAATCTGCTTATAAATTAATTGGAATAACTCTTAAAACTTGATACTGGCACTGATGTTTTCACTTTAGTAGCTAGAACGAGTCTCCTTACGAAATCGGGCTAGAAGTCGCTCTGAAATTAGAGGATACGTTATAATTGTACCCTGGCGTTGTAGTTCGGCTTTCTGGGTGTCGTAAAATATTTTTGCAGACCCTGAGAGCCTAAGTGCTAATATTTCTAATTTAGCAGCGTCGTCCCAGCCAGAGAGACTAGCACAATGGCTAATTTGGTCAAGGAAATCTGAAACACTGGCTGAATTTTCACCATCGAAGGTGGGTAAGCTATTAATTAATTGTAAATTTCTTAAGGGACTAGGTTGATTATTAATTGGAGGATTTGCTAATTGCTGCTGCGCAAGTAAATATTTTACAGCAGCGTCGATTTTCATGTTTTGTCCGTTAATTTTATACATTTTGGAAATACAAAATTCACAAGGGATAGTGCAAATACAAAAATTTAAAAATGAAATTCACTAGAAATTAATGATGAGAAAATAATTAAAAACAATCAAATTATCTGATGGATAATTTTCTAATTATGAAAATGAAAATTGTACGTACTTTTAATTTGTGGATTCTGGTTGAAAATATATCCAAGACCCCAGTATAGTCAATAATAATAATGGTAGCAATAATCTCCAAAATAGGTCCACTTGCCAATTTTGTTCTAAATTTGGACATACGGCTCGAACATGTTTCCAGATACAGCCAAAAAACGGTTAAGCCCACAGCCGCTCTTACGAACGGCTGATGTAATGACCTTGGCTTTCACCAATTCTGATAATTTGTTAGTAAATTTAAGAATTGGCAAAAAATTTATTCGTGCCCTTGTAGACACTGGAGCTAGTCACAGCGTAGTGGATTCCAGTTTTTGTAGAAATAAGAACCTTCAGCATTCCAATATGATTTTAAAATCTCTGACTAAGCAAGTAATACCTAATTATGGCATCACGTCCCTTCATTTGCATGCGGACAATATCGAAAATTCCAATTTTTCTGGCGAATTCATAGTTTCGCAATTAAAAGGGAATTTCCAATTAATACTAGGCAGAGATGTCCTTTCATTAAATAGGGCAATTATCAATTTGCGCACACGTACACTAACACTCAATAAATTCAACATTCCATTTTCAAATAGTGCTCAAACGCACCAAATCAATTCGATTCAACAGCTACCCTTACCCAAAACACTGCAGCTACGCCAAAAAATTGTAGTGCCACCTCGCGCACACATAATACAAACTCATACACTATATACGAAAATTCCTCTCGACACACAAATTCTGCTTACACAACACAATTCCTTACCTACGGGTCTCTACATGCCCAATTCTATCGTACATATTGCTAACAAAAAATGCACCATCAACCTTATAAACACTACCTCACACGAAATTGCTATTCAAAAACACTTTCCAATCGCTCATATCGAATACGATTTTGAAACAGACTTACAGACTCACACCATAAACGCAGTACAATCTGCCACTCAAACTAACACAAACGAAATCGCTCTATTTCAACAAGAACTTCTCAACAAATTAACGCATCTCTCTTCTCAACAACAACAACAAGTTCTACATGCCCTCACTCCTTTTCATGACACCTACACACACACACACATCTCACCAAAAACATTACACCGCTAAGAGATGTATCAGCCAACTAAGAGATACATCCAAACAAATCTGTTGTGAAAAACTCACAACTTCCTATTACTATTATAATTATAAATTAAGAAATTTTCTTTATACGAAATTTTACTCATTTAATCTAACATGATGCTCCTAATCCGCCTGCAAAACATTTTATCATCTACGATTCCTGACCATCAGTTCGGATTCCGAAATTGCCACTCCACTATTCACCAGGTTCACCGTGTTGTGGACACCATAGCTACCTCCCTTGAGCGGAGGCAATACTGCCCAGGAATTTTCATGGACATATCCCAAGCCTTTGATAAAGTTTGGCATCAAGGCCTTATGCTGAAGCTCAAGACAATCCTACCTAGCACCTACTACCTTATCCTACGATCCTATCTATCAGATCGCTCCTTCCAAGTTATCCAAGGTTCTTCTTCCTCTTCAATTCATCCCATCCGCGCTGGAGTTCCTCAAGGGAGCATACTTGCTCCCCTCCTCTACACAGTATACGGCAGACACTCCTCTCAATCCTAATATAACTATTTATTCCTTCGCCGTTGATACGGCAATCCTATCCCAAAATATGGACCCTGCAATTGTAACGGCAAGAGAGAGAACACAAGCCCGACCGAGAGAAAACAGGCCCTCTTTGGTACTCTCTGACTTAAGCAGGCTAGAGTGGGAGAACCTGTATATACGCCAGTGAGAATCTATACATATATCTATCTATCTATCTATCCATACATCGCATCGTATCAATACCTTTTATTCTATAAAATCATTACAAGTCTAGTGCAGTCTGTGTAAACATATAGCTATATTATATCAGTGTCTTCATATCTCGTCTAATTAATCAAACCCAATTTCTCTCCTCATCAACTCCATTATACAATGGCCACCCGATCCCTTCAATCCCATCTTGAATTCCTGGAACCCTGGTTCCGCAAATGGAGAATAAAGATCAACGAGAGCAAATCCAGATACATACCATTCACTACAGATACATACTTCATACAAATCGCAAATACTCCCTCCAATATACCTGAACCGCATTCCTATTCCTTCGGCAGAACAAAGTGCGATATCTCGGCCTGTACCTTGATAAACGCCTTACCTGGAACCCACATACTCGACTTAAGCGACAAGAACTTAACTTCCGAATGATCAAAAGACTTCTTGACAGACGGATCAAAACTAACTCTCTCGAACAAAAAAAACACTCTACATTGCTCTGCTCGCACCTATCTGGTCATACGGACTCGAGCTATAAGGATCAGCAAAGTGCTCCAATCTTCATCGTATCCAATCCTTCCAATCAAAAATCCTCCGCACAATAGAGGTCAGCAACCACACTATCCACAGTGACCTAAAACTCCCATTTGTCCTAGATCTCGCCAAGTCCCGATATATTAAATTCCATTCCAAACTTTCCTATCACTACAATCCATTGATCTGCAACCTGTCACATATAAGCTTGGACTGGTTGGTCCTGCTAATCCTTCCCGAAGACTGAAGCGCCGATGGCCTCGCGATCGCCTGATCGCTTGATAAAAAAAAAGGGCTCCTTCGAATTCGCTTCATCGGTGTCTACACTAACCGACTTATGATGGTCATTGTTGGATGGCCTTCATTCAATTCTGGCACGTCAAGTTATTAGTTATTGTTTTTTTTTCCTTTCTTTTTCAGTTTTGTTTTTTATTTATTTTATGTTTTATTGTATTATTTGTTATATTATTGTCATCTCATTTACTTGTTGTGTATGATTCGCAGATGCAAATAAAATAATTAAAGTACAAAAAAAAAATCTTAACATGAACAACCATTGCGATGGTGATGGGGGGTTGCAAGTACCTAACGTTGACAGTGGTAGCCTGCTTCATTTTGTGGTCATCGACCGGTTTCAGGCTTTCGCCCATCTTCAGGATGCGTTTTTCAGACTTGCACAGAGCAAATTCAGTTTACACACTGAGTGTGTTTACCCTTTACCATTCTAACATACTCTACCATTTTAAGTATAAAGTCCAGGCAGTCAATGTCACTTCTTATATTATACAGTGTTAGCCATATTTTGTTTGTTCATTCAAACCAGACTATTTCTCTCCTTCATCAACCTGGGCAAGGATCCCTAACATGTACTAAGGGCAAGATGAAAAGTTCTCAGCCTAGGAATGAAAATTTTTTAAAAATGCATTTATTTCTCAATGTAGTCTCTCCTTTAGTTCTACAATACACTTTGTCCAACGTTTCACCAATAACTGGATTCCGTCCCTGAATTGCAATTCTGTTGAAGGTCTTCAAAATATCCATTTACCGCTCCTATTAACTCTTCATTTGACCCAAAACGTTTTTCAGCCAAAAAATTTCTTAAGATTTGGGAATAAATAAAAGTCAGAGGGAGCCAAATCTGGTGAATAAGGCGGGATTCATACTTAAATCCCTCAATTCTCCCATTGCCAAAGCGCCTTTGTGGGGGGGTGCTGGTAAAAGAGGATTTTTGTTTTTCTTTTACAAACCAGGCCTTCTTTTCACTCTTAATTTTTTCATCTAGCTGGTCAAGAAGATGTGCTTAGTATTCCCAATTAATTGTTTGACCCTTTAGTAGGTAGTCAATCAAAAGAAACCCTTTGGAATCCCAAAAAAAACACAAGCCTATAACCTTTAGATTAGATTAGTAACGGGGGGGGGCGAGCCTCATTCCATTGCGGCCTACAAGACGAGGCCTATTGTGGATCCCCTTAAATTAAAGCACAACCCCCAGTTTTGCCCTCCTAATCAATGCTAGCAAAGCTGAGAGCGGCTCCGTCATGAAGCTCATAGCTTTGGGATTGCCTGTCCCCAATTGAAGAAACCTTATCCTCGCCAGGCCAGCGCACTCACAGAGGATTCTTCCTCTGCCTTACAGAATCGGCATACCGCACTATCTGCAAGTTGTAGATGGTGCATGTGTCTGTTCAGCCTATAGTGCTTTGAATGTGTTATTAGACCCACAATTAGCCTTATGGCTCAGTATGAGTATGGCTCAGTAGATCTCTGGTAAATTTAGGCAAATGCCTCTTGATAAAGTGCTTTGCCTGCCTCTGTCCTGGTGTTCTCACCCACCAACGCAGACGCTGTTCTTCTATCCAACCTTTGATAGAAATTTGAATAAGGCTCTTGGACAAGCCGCAGAAGGGTTCGGGGCCTATAAAGGTATCCTACGAACCCTCCCTCGCTAGGGCATCCGTCCCTTTCATTGCCCAGAAACCCCGCATGTCTCGCCACCCAGGCGAGTGTCAGTTTATACCTTTCCAGCCGATACAATTGTCTTTGCTTTCTTCGGTGCCGCGCCACCGGCTTCTACTTCAATTTATGATGAAAACTCAATTTATAAAATTTAACACGATCGCAATACTTTCTCTTATCAGCAGTAAAAGAAAATAAAAAATAAAAAAATTCTGTTTGAAGCATTTTGCTAAAGTATAGAATTAAATTACATTAATTTTCAAAATAAACTATGTTGCGTGGCCGTTTTTCGTCTCCAGGCCTGCCTGACCTTTTGATGTGTGAAATATTTTAATACAAATGGTGGGGCATCACTATTCTGGCTAGAATATATTTCGAGATTTTTCATAAAGAATATCTATGTTTTATTCATTCTTTTTAAAAACTTCTTCATGTATTTTAATGAAGAAAATGTCGCCCAAGGAATTTTCCTGTCCAATGATTTTTAGAAACAGAAAAAATATTAAAAGAATCTAATAGATCAGATGAGGATATGAATTTGCATATGCTGAGTAGAAGGGAGCCAACTGAGAAAACTTCTTTAAAAAAAAAATATGGAAATGTTTATACAATTGGACTAAAATAAATATAGAGTTGGTGGAGATACATTTTTCTGCCAATGTCAAGCGATTACCTACCAACTCAAAGTGATTACGTAACAAAAATGTTATGTAAAAATCCATTTTTATGGAAAATGTTCTACATCTCGTATAGTGCACGTAGCATTTTCAAGTTTAAAGAAAAGTGCTACAGCAGCCGTTTTACAGAAAATACCAATTAACTCAAAAAACTTGATTCTTTAATTTTCCATTTCCGACAAAGCGAAATTCTATAAATTTGGAATTCTAGCATTGCTTCTAATGTCCCTTAATGTTGCACAGTATGGCATTATGCCACGAAGTGCCCCTCCAAAAAAAATAAATAGATTTTTCTAGAAAAATATTTTTAAAATAAAACTGATAGGCATACGAAGTTTGGATAGTATACGAAGTTTTGAGATCAAGTTTGATAGCTGGATCAGGGGTTCGAGGTTGGGTAGGTTGCATGTAAGTGTGAATCTAACTTATTGTTTGGCTGTGGTATGATTGTGGGGTAGGTTGAGACTGCTAGAGCTTAGTGTATGTAGTTTAGTTTAGACTAGGTAATGGTTTGTTTCCCCCAGAAATATTGAGTACTGGGGGCTTTCTGGTGTATATGGGAGTATGTGCAAGTGAATGCGCTGAGTGTAAATACTTGGTATTAACTTGGGTAGGTTGAATGTCTGGTAGGTTAGGACAGGTTTAGGCTCCCCCCCCCCCCAAGGAATATTGAGTACTGAAGGGCTCATTAGATAAGGTAAGTTAGTTGGCCGTGCACATCATTTGTGTATGTGTCACGCTTTAATTGGGAGTTGAGTCGGATTGGAGCGTCTTTTGTGAGCGGGTAAGGGCGGAAGCCTGGGGACCCGCTCACCCAGTGTACCATTTCTTAAAAAAAAAAAAAAATTAAAAAACTATACGAAGTTTAAAGAAATTTCACTGGTACCTATTTCGAGAAAGTACCAAAAAAAAACTGCCTTTGCCGATGATCTGGCACTTTTTGGAAGCTGCTTCGGAACCTCCAGTTTAATCTGAGAGAGATTCAGAAACAGCTTGCTGCCATAAATATGAAGGTAAATGTAGAAAAATGTAACAGTAATTACTAGTTATTTAATTAGTAGTAAATGTGGCTACAAAGCTATTCCATCTAGTCCTAGATCTGGTGAAAGATAGAAATTATAAAGAAAGAATTATATGTAGAAATACTGGTTGTGCAATTTTAAATACTATTATTTTGCAACTGAATATATCAATTCAACAAGCAAAAATGAAGGCAATTTATATTATAGAACTTACATATACATACATATACAAAATATACATACACACGCTCGCACTACAGAGATAACGTGTACGGCGATCGCCCAGTGGTATCCGGCCGTAAGTTAGGCGTTAGGGCAGAATGGCAGCCAAGGGGTCGACTTTATATAATTAAATGATCACGGAGCCATCGGCAACTTGTCTTCGATGGGGATTGATTGATAGGAAATACTCTAGAGAATAGTGAGAGAATAGTTTAGTGGAACTGAAGTGGCAGATTAATTTCGTATGGAATTTTGTGTTGCGGGATTGGGCTAAATTACAGATTAATGAAATACTTGGGCCGGTGAGCATTGTGTGATTGGAGACGTAAAATGGGTATTTACCATGTTCTATGGATTTTAAATTGGAGTGTTTTATTTTTCAGTTGAGGTTAGTTTGTTTGGTTGTCTCGAACAATTATTCCAGTCCGTATATCCATATAGGTGCCAGCAAGGAACTGTTTAGTTTTCTTTAATTCGATACAGTCAGTTTAGATCCCCTGGTTTAGAGCGTTTATCGAGTAATCGTTTTAATAATTTGTATCTGTCCTTACAGTCTTATCAGTGGAGTATAAAGGTTCGATGTTAACCTTTAGTCTAGATAAAGTCTGAGAATTCACTTGGTTCGAAATGGGGACAGGAATAAGTAAGGGAGTTTTGCAGCTTAATGTCATTATTATACATTTGGATTTTTGTTCTTCACCTTGATTCTCCATTGACGGATCAAGACTCAAGCATATAAAGGATTTTTTGGTTACGGGTTGGTATGACGTGTCTGCGTTAGGAGATAGAATGGCGATAGCATCGGCAGTATCAGGGAGAGTGCATAGGTCCGCCTTATAAATAGTGTAAAGCAGCGGAGCATGTATGCTTCCCTGAGGTACCCTTATAAAAACAGAAGAGATGAACGAGCAAGAGGTATTTTGGGAAACTTAAAAACAACGTTCGGAACAAGAGGACTTGGGTATAAGGTAATAAATAGCTAGATGGTAGGATCCCTTGAGCTTATATACAGTCCCAGGTACCATATCCAACCAAAAACTTAAGAGATGCCCATGAAAATTCCTGGAAAATACTGTCTGAGTTCAAAGAAGAAAGCGATAAAGTCAACAAAATGATGCGCGTGATGGATAATCAAATGGCAACACGGAAAGCCGAATTGAAAATGAAATGAAATGAAAAAATAAACTTTATTCCGAGACTCTGTCCGTTAAGAATAACAACATTGTCTGAAAATAAAAATGTGACATTTGATATCTGAAATGATATTATGAGGTGTTAATTCTACCTGAATTTTTTTTAGAAGCTACTTTTCGAGGATTTTACCTATTAGAGGGAAAAGACTGATAGGTATATAGTAACTGGAGAAATGAGTAGGTCTATTGGGTTTAGAAATCATTTTTATAGTAGAAAATTTCCAGAAGATGGGGAAGAATATGGTGTGGAGAATTGCGTTAAATTAGTAGATTATAGCTATTAAAGCTTTATTTAATAGTTTTAGTACGAAATTGAGAGCGATTAGGTCATATCCGCGACTTTTCTTTTTGGGGAGTTTAAAGATGGCCAACTAGACTTCTTTGTGGGAGGGAAAACGGTTTAGGAAGAAAAGAAATAGATAACGGCATGTCAAGTTTGTTGTATATTCTTCTGAGTGTTGTCCGATAAGATGCGGGTTGTGTAATTAAAGTTTATATTTTAACTTTCTCAAAAACCATCTAAACAGAAATATGCAAATAAGGCTAGAGAAAAGTAAAACCATGGTAGTAAGCAGAACGTTCATAAAAAAAAAAAAATCAAACAAATCTGTATCAAATTGTAGCAATTGTTGGCAGCTGTAATGTAATTGTGTGGATGTGTGTATAGGTAGCTTGTGGCGTAGCGTTTTAGCGAAAAGGGCTTGTATGTTTGCTTGAGATAGAATGCAAGAATAATTAAGAACACCCTGGTAGTTTAAAACAATATATTCTCTAAGAGAAATTAAGTTAACAACAATATGCTTATAAATTATTGGAATAACTCTTAAACCTTGATACTGGCACTGATGTTTTCACTTTGGTAGCTAGAACGAGTCTCCTTACGAAATCGGGCTAGAAGTCGCTCTGAAATTAGAGGATACGTTATAATTGTACCCTGGCGTTGTAGTTCGGCTTTCTGGGTGTCGTAAAATATTTTTGCAGACCCTGAGAGCCTAAGTGCTAATATTTCTAATTTAGCAGCGTCGTCCCAGCCAGAGAGACTAGCACAATGGCTAATTTGGTCTAGGAAATCTGAAACACTGGCTGAATTTTCACCATCGAAGGTGGGTAAGCTATTA
>JAAEAF010011242.1:0-13615 GCA_011037195.1 Triatoma infestans
AATATAAGTGAAGTAATTAAATAAAAATAAATAAATATTAAAAAAGGAAGAATTGTAAATTTGAAAAGAAAAATATATATATATATAAAGAAATAATAAGTAAATAAAGTCTAAAAAAATAAAATTCCCCTGCCGAAAAAAGTGCCCTGCTTACATTTAATATTAAGAAAAGAAAAAATAATAATAAATAAATGTATATATATTATAATTAATTAAGCATCCAATAGTGTATAACTCCTTATTAATATCTACAAGTAAGAGAGAGGCGGGTGTTGGTGTATTGGTTATGAGCATGGACTTGTAAGTGGGAGGACCCCAGTTCGAGTCCAGCGTATAACTAAATTTTATATTTGTTTAAAAAATGTTAATAGTAAAGTAGGTGCTTCCGCCCCCTCCGCGACACCTAATTTGGTAGTTGGACGTTAAGCCCGCCTGAAAAAATAGGCATTACTTTACTTTACTTTTTTATCTACAAGTAAGAAAAAAAAAGAGAGATAAGAATTATCTCAGCTACTTCTTTATATTATTGCACTTGCTACTTGTATTCATTCTACTTCCTTTCTATTTTAATCTAGTATATTTTATAAATTATATACTTATATATATTTGATTTTATTTTTTTTTCTTTTCTTTCAATCTTCACTTTCTAGCATATTTATATATTTTATTTACATTTTTACACTTGTGCTTTATATATACAAAATAATGTACCCCGTAGAAAAAGGAACAACCCCCCTATCACTCCTCTCCCAACAAAGTAGAACTCTAACCCCAGACGAAGAACCCCCAATCTTAGAAAGACAAGACATTACACCTCGACATTCATTACAGGAACAACAAATTAGCCACTCTGTAAGGAGGGAAGATTACGATCACATCCCTTTATTTAGCGGCAACCCAGCGGAGTTAATTTATTTGATTCAGACAGTAGAGAGTGTCCATGCCGTGACCTGTCAACCCAACATTCGAGAACATGTCACCAACGAATACTTATATTAAATAAAGTAAAAGCAAAACTTGTAGGATCGGCCCAATCACTAATATTAACCAAACCCATAAATTCAATAGAAGAATTGTTACAAATCCTTAGGAAAAACTTTGCTGATTCCAGATCATTTGAAGCATTAAAATCAGAAATTTATACCATGAAACCTAACTACAAGGAATCCTCCACAGAATATTTGAACAGATTGGAATCTGTGAGACACCTCATCTATGCTAAATATGTCATCGATCAGGTAGACGAATCCTCAATACGTACATTAATATCTTATTTAGAAAAAGAAATTATACACCATTTTTACTCCACCATGCCGTGGCAACTAGCTAACCATGCCATGACATTTGACCCTAATACTCTTGAGGAACTAAGACAAATATTAAATACAAAATGCACATTTATTATAGACCAACTATACAAAAAATCCCAAAACATGTGTCCAAAGCCTCCTCCCTCTAATAACATTGCAAAACGTCCTAACCCATTTAATCCCCCACGAGGAGCTTACAATTACAATACACCCTACAAACCTAACCATAATTATGCCCCTCAAACACCTTATAAACCTCCTGCTTGTCGATTTGGATAACGTGCTATAGCGATAACGATAATGCTTTGTCGATTTGGATAACGTTATCGTCTTCAGCCAAAATATAGTGGAGTACGCCGCTCGGTTTCTACCGCGTTGTAGAGATTTTTGCCCACGCCAATCTGAAGGTCAGGCTGGCTAAGTGCAGATTCGCGCAGTCGGAGGTGAGCTGTCTGGAATATCTGGTCACAGGTGATGGGGTAAAACCAGACCCCGCGAAAATGGAAGCGATCCGCAAGTATCCTGTGCCGCAGCAAGCGGGATAGGTATGCGCGTTCCTGAGCCTGGTGGGCTACTGCAGGAGGTTCATTCAAAATTTTGCGGCCTTGGCGGCGCCGCTAACGCGACTTACCAGTCACCCTAGGGACAGTGTTGTCAAAGAGACGGAATGGCCAGGAAAGACCTATCGCCTATGCAACAAGCGCGTCGAAACGAGATACGGCACTATAGAGAGGAAGCTGCTCGCTGTGGTTTAGGCGACCGCCCAGTTAGGTGCTATTTGTACGGGCGTCGGTTCACCTTGGTGACGGATCATGTTTCCCCTGCGATGGTTGCTGAACCTCAAAGACCCTTCATCTCGGCTCACTGAGATTGATGGAGTTCGATTATGAGGTCGAACGCAGGTCGGGGAAGCGGCATACCAACGCAGATGCACTAAGCAGGGTCGTGCAGGCGATAAACGTGACTACCGGGGACCTCGGGAGCGGGAGCGCCTGGTGGAAGAGCAGCGGCGGGAGGGGTGGTGCCAAACCTTGCAGGCTGAGCGACTCTCGCAGGTGGTGGAGGATGCGAATGGGATGCTGTATTGGTCCAAGGATGGGGGCCAGTCAGGAAGAAAGCTGATGGTCCCTGGGTCATGGAAACGGCGAGTATTCCGGCAGTGCCACGACGAATCATGGCGGGCCACACTGGGGCCCGCCGGACGCAGAAACTGGTTAAGCTAAGGTACTATTGGCCCTCCCTGGCACGAGATATCAAGGCCTATGTGTCCGAGTGCGAGGTGGGTGGGTAAATACTTACACAAGATAGTTAGTTAGTAAATTTTGGATAGGGTTACAATGGCGGAGGCCCCCAGAAGGGGGGAGGAAATGGAGGGTGATGATTTGGTGGGCGGAGATGAGGGGCACGGGGGGATGGAAGCATTGGGAGTCAGCTTAAAGGTGTTGGGGAAGGTAAATGGACGACTTCGCTGGGGAAAAGGAAGAGATTAGGGGGTGATTCGCCCCCTGAATTATTGCTGGAAGCTTTCGGCGTAGAAGCAGGGCAGATGAGACATTGGCTGGAGGTGGCTATTCGAGAGGAGGAGAGTCAATGTAAAGAATTTATGGATCCGGTTAAGCGAAACTTGTCGCAAAGAGCAGCTGGGTTTGTGGGAAAAAAAAGGTGGCCAAGTTTATGAGCGTAATCAAGGAAATAGCTGTAGAGTATAAAGGTGTGGAGAAGGACCACAAGGGGGATAGGTCAGAGTGCCTTGTGCGTCTCTGTCCGCTTTAACTCCCCAATTTATCCTCAACCTTTCTCCATAACAACTCGTATATTCATCTTAATCTCCAACCCCATTTCGGAATCGATTATGATGCCAAACTTTATGTATTGCCATTTTCCAATGACTATCATATGCTACTTGGAAAAGAAACAATGACTAAACTTAACCTGGTGTTAGACTTTAAAACAAACACAATAACATATCTCGGCGTCACGATACCTATCAAAAGCTCGGAAAATCATGACATCTCTTTACATATTAAACACCACAACAAACTATCTACAAACGAGATTGAAAGAATTATAAGGACCGAACATATGCTACCAGAAGAAAAGAAACATCTCGTAGAACTTTTAACAAAATACCCTCGAATCATAAGACTAGAAACGATAAATTAAGCTCAACCAATTTACTAAAACATGAAATCAAAACGGAAGACGAAACCCCCGTGTATTCTCACAATTATAGATACCCCGTAATTTATAAAGACCAAGTAAACCAAGAAATAAAGAAACTATTAGATAACCAAATAATCCGTCCTTCAAACTCACCCTACAACTCCCCTATGTGGGTAGTTCCAAAAAAATTAGATGCATCCGGAAAAGAAAAAAATAAGCGTTGTAATTGACTATAGGAACTTAAATAAAAAAACAATTAGCGGCAAATTCCCTCTACCCAATATTGAAGACCTACTAAACCAATTAGGAAAAGCCAAGTATTTTAGCGCAATAGACCTAGCATCAGGTTTCACCAAATCGAAATGGAACCCAACTCAATAGCAAAAACAGCATTCAGCACTGACTCGGGGCACTACGAGTTCTTGAGAATGCCCTTTGGTTTAATGGACGCTCCGCCCACATTTCAAAGAGCAATGAATAGCGTGTTTGCCAACACTGAAAACATATTGGTATACATGGATGATATAATAATATTTTCAAAAACGATTGAACAACTAAATCTCTGATTTAGTCCACTAAAATGTTAATAAATTCTTGTTAAAAAGAATATATATTTTACTTTTTACACTTCATTCGATACTGTCTCTCGATTCCCTCCGGCCTTCTTAGGTGGACTGTTTCATCGGGATCACAAATGAGTTTGTGAGCATGTTTACTTCCATCAAGTACTCGCGCACCATCTCTTCGTCTTAGAGGCAGTTTTTCAATAGGGCAATCTAAAGGAAAATATATTAGCTAACTCTTACGAAAAGAGCGAAGCATCATGTAAAAAGAACGAAACTTTAAATTTTTAATACAAATACTTCAATGTGAAATAAATATCTACAGTACTATCAGAAATAAAAATGATTTACCTAATATTAAAGTAATCTGCCCACAAAGACAATAATATATATGAAGTGGCTTATCTTCGCTATATTCTTGATCTTTCACATCAGAATAAACAATACTTCGAGTGATTACTTTAGGCATTTCAAATACCTATTTCAAATATATATCTCTGATTTAGAAACCACCTTTAAACTGCTTGAAAAACATAACTTAAAGATCCAGTTAGACAAAACCGAATTCTTCAAAAAGGAAATCATATTTCTAGGTCATATCATATCTGCTCAAGGAATAAGACCAAATCCAATCAAAATCCTAGCGGTAAAAGAGTTCCCTATACCGAAAAACCAAAAACAAATCAAACTATTTCTAGGCCTTACGGGGTACTACCGTAAAATGATCAAAAATTATGCAAAAATCGCGAAACCTCTAACAGAAAAATTAAGACAAAATAATGAACCTATTAAAATAGACGATGCCTATATAGAATCTTTTAACAAACTGAAAAATATGTTAATTAACAGTCCTATATTACAGTTCCCTGACGTTAGCAAGACATTTACACTATCCACCGACGCTTCTAACTGTGCTATAGGAGCAGTTTTATCTCAAAACGTATCTGAAAAGATCTCCCCATTTCCTATGCCTCACGCAGTTTAAATACCCGAGAAGAAAATCTTAGCACCATAGAAAAGGAACTACTAGCCATTGTATGGGCCTGTAGACACTTTAGACCTTACCTTTATGGCAGAAACTTCACAATCTGTACTGACCATAAACCATTACAATACCTGCACAATATGAAAGATCACAGTGCGAAGCTCCTCAGATGGAAAAATCAACTATCTGACTATGATTTTGAAATTAAACACGTAGTTGGAAAAACAAATTATGTTGCAGACGCCTTGTCCCGAAATCGTCCCCTTAAATATTATACTTGAAGATATCCCAAATATCGCAACACCATCAGACCCAGCTGACGATATTGACGAAGTCTATCCCTTTGACCCTCTTGAGCCCCAATACCTAGAACAAATTCTAGAAGAACCCTTAGAAGACGAAGAGATTTCGAGAGTAATAAACGAAATCAATCTCCCAGAAGAAATACCCCCAATGGACTTAGATGAAATAATCGTGGACACCCTAAAAGAATTTGACTCCCAAGAAGAAATAAATGATCCCTAAATTAACTCCCAAAATGATAATAAGGAAATAACGGAAGAACCAATCCAAATAACTGAAGAAGCAATTCCAAATCAAATTATAATAATTTCGGATAAGAAGAAATCCGTAGACATCGAAAAATACCAAATCCACAAACATTGGCAATCCCGCGAATAGTAAATCGAAAAACTATTTTGGCAACCACACGAGATTAATCTGGCAAGTAGCATGGCCACACAAAGAAGTATTGACCAAGCACTGCTTGGAATTCCTCAAACCGAACACCACATACGGGCTATACTGTTCCAATCAAGCAACGGTAATGAACAATATTCTAGAAGACATATACAAGATATTCGAAAACATTATACTAACAACCTACCCTACAGTACGTATAGAAAGATACTTTAAAATTAATATTGACGTCGAAGACAAAGACGACCAATTAGAACTAATAAAAAATCATCATATCAGCAAAACATGCCACCGCGGTATAAATGACACCTCTGAAAAACTGAAAACAAAATATTATTGGCCCCGTATGATAGACAACATCACTGAAGTTATTAATAATTGTGATACATGCAAAAGAATCAAATACGAACGGAATCCCCCGAGACAGAAATTTAGATTAACCCCAACTCCTAGTAAACCCTTTGAAAAACTGCGAATCGACACGTTATTTTTCTCTAATAATCCCATCCTAACATTAATTGACTGTTTTTCTAAAAGAATGACAGCCTTTGTAATTACTTCCACCAACAGTATCGAAGTTATAGATAAATTAAGAGACTATCTCAGCAATTTCCCTGCACCCCGCGAAATTCAAGGCGATAATGGAAAAGAATTCGCCAACAAAGGATTTGAATCATTTTTGAATTATAATAACATTACCCTCTATCTAACTACACCACACCATCATAATCCTAACGGCCTTATCAACAGAGCACACTCTAATTGATAGAATTACTTAATCTAATCCGAATAGACGAACCTAAATTACCTCTAAATCAAACATTAAAACTCGCAATCATAGCTTACAATAACACTCCAAATTGAACATTGAAACTTAGCCCTAACGAAATTAGTTTTGGCATTACTTTCCCAACAGAACAAAACCAAGCCACTATTTTTGAAATACAAACTGAAGAGTACCACAAAGAAAAACAATTAATACATAAAGCCATCAAAACTCTAATCGAGAAAGAAAAAGAAGAAAGAACTAACTTACTCAACAAAAACTGAGAAAATATTGAAATTCCCTCTGGCAAAATTTACGTAAAAACCCATAATCGAAACAAAGCAAAACCTAAATACAAACCTGTTATATACGATCAGAACAAACAAAAAATTCTAACAGGCAAAACTAAAGAAACGAAAATACATCCCACACAACTCAAACGCCCTAGAAAATTCGAAGACCATTCAAGTGAACTTTCTTCAGGAAACAAACATGACTACCCCAATGACTCTTGATTCTCCTAAGCCTGGAACTAGCAGCAGCTTATAAAAGTACAAGCATACACAAAGGCCCCGGCATTATCCCAATTAAAATACAAGATTCTTACATGATTAATAACTATTTTACCTACATGCATTCCATTAATATCACTTCCCTTCAAGAAGAACTAAAAAATAATATTGATTACACCCTTAACGCCTTAACTGAACCAAAAAGAGATCCAAAACAGACCTACACTGAACACCTTAAAATCAATTCCCATTCACTACTACGGTCTTACAAGAAAGCCCATATTAAGTATGCACAAAATAAATTAGACCACGTGCTTGTAAATTCGAAAGTCTCAAGACCAAAACGCGGCCTAATAAACGCCTTAGGCACAGCTATCTCGTGGATAACCGGTAACATGGATGCCAATGATAAAAAGTATTATGATTTATGACCAAGTAACAAGAAAAATAGAAAAGAACGACTATCATTTAGAACATGATGTCTTACAACAACTAACGGTTAACGAAAAATTAATAAACGAATTTAATAAAGATATCGCGATCATCCGCGACAATAATCTAAAAGTAAAGAAACTGTTAAGCTACGACATTAGCAACACCCTGGAAATAAATCAACTATACACCACCCTCCATTCGGCCCTTACCCTTATAGTTAACAAAATCAATGATCTAGATGACTCCGTAGAATTCTGTAAATTAGGAATAATCCACAGCAGCATAATTTCGCAAAAAGAATTAATGCAGCTACAATACCTTAATAATATCAAATTGATATCTAATAATGCTGAAATATTATGGCAAATCGGAAAAACCTATTGTTCCATCACCCCCACTCATCTTCACTACTTAGTCCAACTTCCAGTTGAGACCCCTTTAACAGAAACATATTTCCTCCTATCTTACCCCTATGACCACTTGAACCAAACGTTCACCATACCCACATTTCCCTCATTAATCCTGAAAACGGATAAATTATATACCGCTCAGTGTGAACTATTATTAACTAACTATTATTGTAAAAACTCAACAATAATTAATAATGAATGTATATTTAATCTGTTAAATAATAATATTGAGAATAAATGTAAGACAATAACTATTCCCAAGCCAAAACCGTTTGTAAAATATATAGACATTGTTAATAAGTATTTGATGTATGAAACTCCAATCATAAATATTAATAAAAATAATGTAAGCTTTACTGTAAATATTAAAAACACAGCATTGTTAACTCGCGAAAATGGAGAACAAATTAGTAATTGTAAACCAATTTATATTTATAATGAATTTGAACATGTATTAATCAACCATCTATTCCCAGCCAATATGATCACCTTAATATTTCCCTCCTTGACCTTCACGACTCCCTTGGAAGAACTCGAATGAAGAGTCCCTGGAATGAAACCCTTGGAAGAACTCGAAGAAGAGTCCACCACAGACCACACTTCAACCTTGCTCATCATCGCCATCATCGCTCTCTGCCTCTCAATCGCTCACTTAATAATTACTTACTTACTTCCCTGGTGCTACAGCCCGGTCGAGCCTTGACCTCCAAAAGAAATTGACCCCAATCGTCCCTATCCAAAGCCTTAGACCGCCAATTCCGCGCGCCTAGCCTGGTTGCATCTCTTCTAACCTGGTCCATCCATCGAGCCTCTGGGCGTCCAACCTTTCTGACACGATAATTCATAATCTCTTCGGCATTCTGTTGTCTTCCATCCTTAGAACATGTCCCACCCACCGGAGCCTATTAATGTGGATTACTTGCACTGCAGTATTATCTTATATTTATCGTAAAGCTCTTGATTATGTCTCCTTCTCCATTCACCATTAACTTGGACTGGTCCATAAATCCGCCTTAAAATTTTCCTTTCAAAAATGGCAATCCTTTGCTCGTCCACTTTTTTAAGTGTCCAGCATTCTGAACCGTAAGTTAATATCGGTCGAACCAAAGTTTTATATAAAGTAGTCTTGGTTTTTTGAGAGATTAGTCTGGAACTAAAATGTTTGGTGAGTCCGTAATAAATCACTTAATAATAACAACTTAATAATCACATAATAAGAAGAATCTACAGACTTTTAATAACTCCAATAAAAAGGGAATCACGACAACAAGAAATAGAAAATCCAGAGGACACACCAATGTCTCTTCTACAGCAGCCAAGCCATACATTGTCAACGACCATGGCAGCATACCAACAACATATCCAAATGCAATAACAACCCAGAGCTTCCAAATTTCGTGAGGACACGAAAAACTTAAGGACGGAGGAGTTACATAAACAAAACGTGCGACATTGCACCTTATCATTTCCTCTTCCTGGAACCTTGATAAAAGGCCATCTTTTTCTATATATATGACAGTCCCCTCCTGACCAAATCAGTTCTGCTCAACCCAGCCAAGTGACACCATTCTATCCAAGTCAAGTAAGTCGTGAATTTCCCCCTTTTCCCTTTACATATTATATACTAACTGTTTATATACATGAACTTTTGTAACTACCATTTTTGTATTTGAAGAATAAATTTGTGCTTTTTAAAAAGACTAAAACAGTTGTATATGATATAACTCGGGTGAGGTCGGAGGTGAGCACGCCAAGCACCGATCCGGGCGTGCCCGAAAGGGATAGTAAGAGGGCAAAGGGTCCTGACGAGGTTCCTTCGTGTTCCTTTAGGGATGCCCTTAGCTCCCACCAAATGGCGATCGCTCTTGAGGCGTATCCAAGCGACCGGCTGACAGAAAGTCATGCGGAGCGGATACAGACTAATATCGTCGCCAGTATAGTTGGCGAGAGCAGGCCCCAGTTTAGGGGGTGCTACTGGTCCAGGGGCCTACTCGTTGTTGTTTGCAACAATGAGGCTACGCGCCTCTGACTGGAGCAGTTGGTCCCCACTCTCTAAGTTGGGGAGGGCAGGCTGAGGGTTGGGCTCGCCAGAGATATACTTAGGTCGGCTAAGGGAACCGTATGGATATCTGGCTCCCTGAGGGAGGCTTCTCCAGCGGTCGTCTTGGACAAGCTTCGCATTCAAAATGAGGACTTGGAGGCGGCTGACTGGAGGCTTATCAGCAGAAGAGTGGAGACTCAGGGGCAAACCCTGGTCTTCGATGTGGCTGATCAGATCCTGGAGAGACTGAGGAGATCTGGGCTCGAGGCTTTCCTCGACGGGATGGATCTCGTCAGGTTCCGGGTTATATCAGGCCCAAGGAAAATGGACAGGAAGGCGAGGGACCCCACACTCCGATGGAGGTTACTCCAAGTAAACCTGGTAAATTCATTAAGCGTCTGACTCCAACCGAGTCCCAGATGTTGGAAGACGCTCTGCAGAAAGCATTGAAAGAGGATGAAAGGGTGATCGGGGCAACAACACTAATACAGCATGTCATTAACGTAGGTGATAATGCACCAATTAAGCAGCAGGCTTACACCGTCTCTCCCATTATCCAAGAGGCCATAAACGAAGAGGTGGATAGGATGTTGGACGAAGGGATTATCGAGCCGTCACAGAGTCCTTGGGCTAGTCCGTCGTGATGGTTCGGAATCCCAATGGTAAATACCGGTTCTGTGTGGACTACCGTAAGGTAAATTCCTTCACGGTACCCGATGTTTACCCACTCCCTAATATGAACTCGTTATTAGATCAACTACGAGAATGCCGACATCTGTCGAAGTTGGATTTGTCCCACGCTTATCACCAAGTTCCCTTAGCTCCTCATCGCCGTGAAATCACAGCTTTCATTGTGTTAGGGGGTGGACTTTTCCACTTTAAACGACTACCGTACGGGCTATGCGGAGCCCCCGCGACGTTCCAACGTCTTCTGGACAGGATCATAACGCCTGACTTATCCCCAGCCTGCTTCGCATACCTGGATGATATAGTAATAGCAACAGGTACCTTCAACGAACATCTACACTAGCTTCGGCTGGTTCTAGATAAGCTTAAGCAGGCAGAACTGAAGCTTAACCCTGACAATTGCAAATTCGGGTGTAGCGAAATCCAATATCTGGGTTTCCTGGTTAATGAGCAGGGCTTGCAGGTAGATCCAGAGAAAGCAGAACCCCTACTCCAATATCCATCTCCTAAGAATGTGAAAGAGCTAAGGCGACTAATTGGATGTCGTCGTGGTATAGGCGGTTCATACCTAACCCATCCGACCTTATGAGGCCCCTCACGGAACTATTAAAGAAAGGAAAGAAATGGGAATGGGGAGACAAACAGCAATCTGCTCCTGACAAGATAAAAACAATTCTTAATGAAAATTTTAATAAAGAAATCCAACATGAAGCACGAGTATTATGTTTAAAAATAAAAGACTACAAATTTCTTTGCTCTATAATTTGGCATGACTTGCTCAATAGAATAAATCCTGTAAGTAAAATGCTTCAAGACCCGAATATTAATATTACACATGCATTAGAATCAATTGAAAATTTAAAAATATTTTTGCAAGATTATCGATCAGAACTGAAATTTAAGGATGTTCTAAAAACAGCAAAAGAAAATTATGTGTCCCCTGCAAATCCAATAAAACCAAAAGACTCACTAAATATTACTGTAAATTGTGCAATATCAATTTGTGCCTAGAACATTGTGCAATGGTATGCAAGTCAGAATGCAGTGTCAGTAATGTCGATGTCAGCGATAACGAATAATTTTCATGGAAAATATTTTAAGAGTTTGATTTATACATAATTTTTTTAGATGAAAAAGAAATTTGATTCGCTTTAGTTTTAATGAAAATTTTAATTACTCAATATTTGTTCTTAATTGATTCTTTACCTCTTTATTTTTATAAATACACAATTAAAAAAGATATTTTGGTTAATATGTTTACGTTATTAAAGATTTACCCACTTATGACAAAATGAAATTAATAGGATCTCTGGGATACCCGCGCCTAATATTGTCGGTTCCAAGACCACGCGTAGCGCAGCGTTAAGGTTATAAAGTAGTGTTAACAAGTTAAAGTTTCAACTTTCAACAGATTAATTGTCAGGAAAAATGTTCAGCAGAGGAAAATTATTAGTCTCTCTTTGCGAAAAAAAAGGTAATTATTTAATTTAATAGTCATCTATTAATTTCAAATTGTACCAAAATTGACAAATAAAATCATTTTTAAAATCAGATGCCAGCGAAGTGTTTGCAGAAGAAAACGTAAACAAACCATCAGTTTCTCTCTGCCAAAAAAAAAGGTAGTTGTTTAATTAATCAAAATTTATTAATTATCAATAGGTAATAATTAATTTCACAAAATTATGGTAATTATTTACTTGCGTGCCCCCAATATGGCCGACCACTAGATACAGTAACCTTCTCACTCCCACTCTTCCTACATTCACATGCTGCCTTCATTCTTCCGATTATACAAATATCGATTTCTTTTCCTATTATATGTGTCACTTTAATTTCCACTTTTCGCTATTTATTTTTTTGGGGGGCCCTAATAAAAGCAGTTATTTCAAGTAAACAAAATATGTTCATGTTTTTTATTTTATTTCTTTTAATTTCATCTTTGCACACTACCCCCACTTTGGAACATGGAAATCTCACACACACACATACAAAAGGAAATCAAAATATTAGCCGTTAACGGTCAGTCTGCTATAATTTTCTCTTTGCACACTACCCCCACTTTTGATTTTTAAAATCTCACACACACATATACAAGAGGAAACCAAAAATTTTGCCGTTAACGGTCACTCTGCTATCAGTGCAGATTGTACAGAGCTCCAATACACTTGCAGGCAAATTTTTACAGTTCTCCTTTATATCTTACATTTTACTTTTATCTGATTATTTTACATTTATACCTTCCTTTTTTTCTTTCACTGGTATTTCATATACAATAAACAAATGTGCGACAACTGTGAATACAAATTAGCTAAAGCTCTTCGTATGTCCCCGGATGAATCGGAAGTCATCGCGTTTTTGCAGAGGCACGGGTGTTTACTGATTGAAAAAACGTGTCCTTCTGGCCACCTTTGCAAATTTATTCAAAACCAATGTAGATTTCGGTGCCGCAAAGTTAATGACAACGGAAGAAAGTGCGATTTCACGCATTCGCTTAGAAAAAATACTTTCTTCCACAAATCCCATCTAACGATACCCCAAATTTTTGAATTTGTTTCTTACTGGTTTCTGTTAAATCATCCCCGTCAAAAAAATAATTGAGGATGAATTAGAAATATCCTCCCGCGTAGTTGTTGATTGGAGCAACTTCTGCCGTGAAGTTTGCTCTTCCATCTTGTTAATTAGACATTACCAATTGGGTGGTCCCGGGACTACTGTGGAAATCGACGAGGCAAAATTTGGGAAACGTAAATGTAATAGAGGTCGCGTAATCAAAGGTCAGTGGGTATTCGGTTGTTTTGAGAGGGGAACTAAGAAGTGCTTCTTCCAACCTGTTGAAAATAGGACGGCCGCAACTTTAATGGCTGTCATTCGTGATAGAATTTTACCCGGGACGACTATTATTTCGGATTGCTGGAGGGGTTACCACCCTCTACTAACTGACCATGATTACCAGTATTTACGGGTTAACCACTCCGTTAATTTTGTCGATCCCCAGACTGGGGCGCATACGCAGAATGTAGAGCGTATGTGGCGCGATGTTCGTA
>JAAEAF010011243.1:0-30915 GCA_011037195.1 Triatoma infestans
TGTTCTGGATCAGCCTCTGCAAAGAAAAGTTCAGTTTTACTTCACACTAGACTGAATGCAACAAGTTGTCTTGTACAATATAAACCTTTAAAAGTTTGGTTTAACACTTTCTCTTAGTGCAAATATTACAATTTAACTTGACAAATTTTCTTAAAAATTGAATTTTTTACTACATGTTTGGTTGACTTTAGACTTACAAATAAATATGGATGATGGGTATTTTACTTGTTCTTATTTCGGGCATAAGGTCTATCTGAATCCGAGTACATTGTATGGCAGTGCCTCCTGTCACCCTGTCATCCAAACTTGTTACGGCATTTTAAAATTAAGCTTAACCTGCAGATTCCCAAAACTCCTCAGAACTCCCTGAAGAAAATCGTTAGAGTCGTTTTCGAAAAAGTTATATTACAAATGTGCACTTCTGATTAATCGAGATCTACAAAATAGATCATAGCCATTGATTTAATGGACCTAAATACTATTTAAATGATAGAAGCGTCTATTGCACTGAAGAAACCCTTTTTTAAGTAAGTTTAAAATTACACTCCTCTTAGAAACCATCAAAAATAAACTTCCCTAAAAAAATGTTTCAGCAATATCGTAATACCGGAACTTTTGTGCGCGTCCTAAACGGAATATCAAGTATGAACTTCCTACGATTTTTCGTTTTTGAAATATTTTGTCCTGCACTCAAGAGACAAACACACATCCTTTCATATAAGAACCCTCGCTAAAAACATTAAAAACATTTTTTCGAATCGAGAAGATAATAAAAGAAGAATCCTCTGATATATCGCATTCATTCTTAACTGGTACGAAAGTTTTTAGCACTGATGGAGCAGAGAGAACACTGATCTATTTTGGGAGCCTAGACTCCAACTGGAACCTGGCAGCATCATTGGAAATGAAGTGGTGGTCATGAAGTTCCATGGGTTTGTGCTAACTCGCCTTGCCCTCAGTCAGTTTCTAACTATTATGGCATCTTTGGTTGCAGTATAAGTATCAGACATCCCTCGGACGTTGTGGATTTTATCGCCGGTGTTCTATATCTATGTTGGATGAGTGGATGTCTTTTCTTTAAAGAGTATTCTTGCTTTCAAGGAGGATGTGGAGGACTTATTTGGCAAAAGCATGGAAACATTAAAGCGATGGTTAGTCATTATAAGCTCCATGAATGTATTAGACGATGGCAGATAATGTACTAATCTTTTAGGTTTCCGCGGCCATTTTCATGAAAAACACTTGAGTTTCCGGTTTGAGGCTTTCAAGATGTAACGGCCCTGAAGAGTCGCTCATTGCATCATGGGCGAAACGTTGGTTTTTAGCAAACCACTGACGCGGTCTAAACCCGGAAACTCAAATGTTTTTCAGATAATGTGCTGCCGAAATGCGTATCTTGTGCTATAGAGGTTCGGCTGCACTGAGGCTCTCTTTCGGAATGAGAAACATGAGCCGTCTGCGATTATGCGACACTAGCTTGACGTTTGCGCACTAATAACAGAGAGAGTGATGCTATAATAAGCTCCTTATGAATGCAGAGATGATAAGGTCCTCGGAATGCAGAGATAGGTCCATTCCTGAACTGCTAATCTAAGTACACCAGTAATGTCTAATAAAAGAGGTAACATAATTAGAAAATACTAGGGAGACTGACTTTTGTGAATAGACTAGTATTCCCTAAGACTCAGACAGGTCCTTTCATTACAAGAATTGCATGGTAGAAACTATCTTCTATATCTTTTATTTACTCCAAGTTTTAGTGGGTTTATTTTGAATTAATGTGGACATTCTGATGTTAAAATAAGACCTACAAACTTGCTATGTTACAGACAGTGGAGTCAAGAAGATAAGGAATGCAGCAAACAGAATAGATTCAGTGATCAGAAAGAAATCTCTCAGTCGCAGAAGAATATATCTGGTGAGTAGTTGTTTGTTGTTTAATTTGTATTATATTATAAGCTCCCCAGAAAGAAGATTCTGTGGAAGAGTGGGCACGCTAATGGAACTATATACCGAAATTGTAGGCATCGGTTTAGGTCTTGCTTGAGTTCAAGGAAACGAGGTGACGCGTCAAGGGTTGGCCCTGGACATTTCTATCTCTAGATGCATGATTAGTTCATCCCATTAAAACGTTGATGATCAATACTTCTCAGTTCCAAAAATTAGTTCGGCTTGGCAAAGGCAGCCAAAGCTTTATTTAAGGTTTTATTCACCTGATTTTCGAGGAATCTTCAAGGGCAGAAGGGGAGGGCTACCAGAATGGTAGTTGGTCAGCATAGAGATCACTGTCGGTTCAATAGGCATTATTTCTTTTCGATCTATTAAGTGTATTAAACGAGGCACTACTGCCACGAGTCGGAGGAGACACCGAGGAGAAACCTGTGCCGCCTTTGTTCTTGAGGAAGCCATGTCTGCTATGATAAGCCTAGAAAAGAGCTGCGGAATTGAATAGCATGCTCTAATTTGGAGGATTCATGCTCCATTAGCTCCTTCAAGGTTGCAGAGGCCGGGTCAGTAGCACCACTCACTTAAACGACTCCATTCTAATCTATCTTCAGAAAATAATTTTACACAAACATGGAAAAACACTGCTATTTTGTTTTCTTTGGACTCCCACGCGGGGGTCCCGGGTTCGAGTCTAGGCTATCCTTAGATTTGTTCTTCCTAGGAGCCTCTACATCTCGCTTTTCGGTGATGGACAGTGTTGTCTTTAGCGAGAGTACACTGTCCGGGCGCTCATGACCATAGATGTTGACGCGCCTTAAATTAATTTTTTTTTTTTAATTGTTTTCTTTTTTATTTTCAGAGAGTGTACTGCAAAAATTTCGAAAAAGTTTTTCGTTAAGATTTTATAAGAAAGGTGGAGGTGGAACTAAAGATGGAGAAGAGGAAGAAACTGATACAGAGCAACCGCAACAGCATCAAGATGAACAACAACAAGTACAACAATCAGCAACATCACAACTACCGACTGACAGTCCTCCGGATACCCCACACCCTCTTAAAGAGGACATTTCAGCGGAGAAATTTAGGTTGGTTTAGCAACTATGGTATAATATGTTGCAGCCAGTTATTTGGTCACTTCCAAAATAGATATTTCGTTAACAATCTCCGCTGGCTGGATAACTTACTGCAACAAAACCCTAACTAATTTGCTATAAATGAAGTTATCGCCGTGAGGGTAAAAAAAAAACAAGACAGTTGCAGCTTGAAGTTTAAATTAATTAAAACATTACTACACTCAGTATTAACTTAGCTAAAGTATAAGTTACTTTGGAATTTTACGAAAAGGTGCAATAAAATAAAATGAAATATGTGTTCGGCACTGAAAGAAAATACAATGGTGGAGATGAAGAGTTGGCTGCATAATTGGCTGCATGAAAATTAAACCTGTATGATTCCTAATACCGACTGTATGAAAGAATTTATCCTGTTCTAACTGAATTGCTCCACATAAACACTCCCAGTTATTTGTAAAGCTTTGACTTAATGCAGTCGGTGAGACCATTAATTTCTACAAACTATTAGCAAGCTTGGCTGGTATTTCTGTTTCTATTCTAACAGAAATCTTTTAACTTTTTTCTTTCAAGTTAAAAGATAAGACTGAAAAAACTCAGTAAAGTCGCAATTCCGGATTTGACTGAAACATTCGTGTCGGAGATCCCAGTTTGAAATATTTTGTTTACTTAAATACAAACTCAAAAAATCCATTCGCTAAAAACATTTTTATTCCGCTGGGAACCACAAAGCATGTATTCCCGGAGAAAAATTAATTTTGAAAATCTGCTTACAAACCCATTGTAATTATAAAAAATTTGTTTAAAACTTAATTAGTTTGTTGTGGTCTTAAGAAATTCCATAAATAAATATGCCGAACTAATGTTTAGTTTTCAAATGCAAATTTAAGGTATTTTCTATTTATTAAAATGCCAATTTGACTAACGGAATTTGATTAAATTTAGATTACAACATTTTATGGAGTTGAGTTTCGGGAAAATAGCTTAAATTATACATAAAGAGTATTACCATTTAAAATATAATTAAATTTAAATGTAATATTGAATATATTGGGTGGTTAAATATCGTTATTGGGAAGAATTAAATGATTAGCCGGTTGGAAAATTAATTTGAAATATTAGTAAAATAATATCCGTTAATGTAGCATTATACTAAAAATAAGATACTAATAAATAACTCGCAGTGTGACATAGAACTTGGCCAGTATATTTTATTACGAACTTTATATAAATTGTCAATTTTGTTTATCCACTGCCTACTATTAATTAACTTTGTAATAAAGAAGAAAAGTTTTAAGCCTGAATAAGGTAGGTAATAAATAATATTTCATAATTTTTATAGTAGATGAAAAAATACAAACTTACATTACGATTATTGTTACTAAATAATCATTCCTCAACCCCATTCTAGATTAACAGAGTTATTAGAATTTTTACGGCACTTTTATTTTATGAAGTTTTAATTACAGTTTTTTTATATATTTTAGGTTTGGTCCGCTAGTATGGCGTTCTAGTAAAGAACGTAAGAAAGCTAAAAAAGCAGCGCGTCATGCTAAATGTAATTCTGGAGACAGTGGCATACAAGTGGAAATGGCGTCCGCCGGGGGAAGTAGGACTGCCGGTGATTCTTCTGAGTCTCATGATACTGAAGACAACCTTCCAGAAGATCTAGATGACTTAGATAGTCCGCCAGTGGTGAGTATATCTTTAAGATCTTTTGTGGTTTCTGTAATTGTACATTATTTATGACTACGCTGGAGGAAGTAATCGTATGGTGGTGAACTTAATATCGAGGCCAATGTTTCCTTCTTCGTGGCCTGGAATAGCCCATAACAATTCGCCCACCTACACTCCTTACAGCTACTCCAAATCTTAGCTAGTAATCTATTTCAATGTATACTCTACTTTTCTCCCGTTAAAAAAATCTAAAACAAAACTAAGCATTTTGCAATTTGAACATTTTGGAATGTTGTTGAACATTGATATTTCACATTTCCTGTTTCCCCATGATGTGAAAGTTCACATAATTAATTAACTTCACAGTTAGCACAGATATTTATTTTTTTTCACTGCCTTCTCATCTGTAATTCGTTTTGTTTTTCAACATGATTTTGTATTGTCGGCTCAAAAAGAAAACAGCACTCTTGCATTAGTGGTTCTGCATTATACTTCCACTTCTTTCTTCTCCATTCCATCCATAAGGGACTCTGAGCGCTGCAGGCTTTTTGACGCCTCCTCTTGTAGGCTTACTATACTTTTGCCAACTTATGAATTATTACCTATGATAATGTACCTTCTCTTGTTCAGATATGTCTGAACAGCCTTAGTAAATTTGGAAAGTTTAATTTGTGTAATATACTGTGTAAATATTATTACATCCATCAGTCCTTAAGTTGCATGGTCTTAAATTCTTTAGCCTACATTTTTATTTGCTTGTCTCTAATGAAATTAACCATAATTGTTTCGTCTCTTCTTCATATGGGCTAGAATATTTTTAACGCTACACGGGAATTGTACGTGTTTGTACAGTTCACTTTAAAACCTTTCACGATTCCTACTGCATCTGCTACAAGAAAGAAGGAGATAGTTAATATCGCTTTCTTCACTTCATTCGCACAGAGCTTTCCTACCTTTATTTATACAGATGCGGTTTTCTTGAGACTGCATGACAGCCTAATATCCAATTTTATTTTATTTTTTCGTTTCTATAGCTCTTTTCATGTGTCAAAGCTCTTTCGAAATCTCCTAAATAGGAATACTCTCAGATTAAATGGCATATTTCGCTCTGCAATACTGTTCTATTATTGACGATCCTAACAAGCTCTTTCAGCCATATCGGCTGTATATTACCAAAGCAGTTGTATTTCCGTAATAACTGGGTTTGTGACTCATCTGAATACTTAATTCGGTGGAACCCAAGTTTCGGCGCAGAATCATACTCATATTCATCCCAATTCTTTATACTTCAACAATAGTTTAATAATCTTTTGTAAATTGTTCGCTGAGCATTGACTTGATATAGTTCAGAATATAGTTTATCTTCAAACTTAAGATTATTTGAAATAAACAGTACCTACTGCACATGACACTTCATTAATTGATACAACATGTTCATTTATTTAAATCTGTTAGTATGAAAAAAAATAAATGATTATAATATTGCTCCTTAAAATTTTAGGTAAGACGTCGCGGTACTCATAGTTCATCTGAAGGCAGAGTTTCTAGGCCAACATCTGATGTAATTAATCAGTTCCTCATAGATAGACTAAAGGTATATACCTCTGACATTTTACTGAATTACCTAATATTTGAAGCAAATAACGAGTAAATAATTTCGATTTTCTTAATATTACCTTTTGTTTTAATAATTTGTCTAAAAAATAATGATTTTGTTTATTGTTTAAGGCTGAATTAGAGGCGAGAGGATTGAGAAAACGAGTGCACACAGGTGTAAGGCGAACTTATTCAGATTTAGGAGGTCAAAGACTGTACAACTGGGAAATGAGGCGAAGTTACCGCCGTATGATATCTCATCCTTCACCGCTCAGATCCAAACCAAATAGGGACCATTCGTTGAATAATCATAGCAGTTCGGCTATCGCAAGGTATGTGTGTGTGTGTGCGCGCGCGCGTGTGTGTGTGTGTGTTTGTGTGTAGGTCTTTTTTATATCTCCTGATTATCTCATGATGGAAAGCGAAAAGTTTGCATAAGGTTGGTTAGTTGCGCCTTTAAATTCGTTAGCTCAATTTTGGATTGGCAGGAAAAATGTATGGATGTGGGGACTCTTTCTTGATGCCCTTAATTTTTAGGACGCATTTTCTTGTCTTCCACATTTTTGAGGGAGAAACGAAACCCCCCAAATGTAAAAGTAACTGTAAGATAAAAATCAGTGAAATTATAATCCGATGTAATTAATTGATAGGAAAAACTTTAACTTTCCATTGGTGAGCAGTCAGTGTACACTTTTGCTGATAATGACAGTACAGATTCAGATTTAACCACCCACACGTAAAGCAACTAACCCTAAAAATTGATGGCGCTGAGCGTCTTACCTATACTTTGCCGTCAAAGGTGGTTAAGCCGTACTTTGCCGTAAAGCTGTTTGTTGTAGTTTTTGAAATGGCAATGTTGAAAATTAAATAGCTTCTTTCATACTACTGTACGTCTTGACGTGTGAGCCTCTTACCGCGGCGATGAGCGCAGAAGGATCTGGGCTAGCGCCTGCCTGGAGCGTTGCCGGGGCAGATCTTGGTGGTAGTAGCAAATAACATGAAAAATGCACCTCTTCCTACGATAAAAGAGGCGTAATGCGCAGAGCGGTTTCTATGAGTAATAAATATGACGAAGGATTGATGTCTTCAGTTAATTTCCACTAGACTTAAATGTAATAATTATTGGCAAGAGACACACCTAATCCGATTCTCTTTATGTAAAATAATAATAAAGTTAATGTATAAGCAACTTATAATATTATATTTTACATTTTAATTTAAAACAAGAAAACTAAATTTCAGCTGCCGCAGAGTTTGCGTAAGAACTGCACATCTTAGAAGATCAGTCAGTCAGCCTCTCGGAATCAATGAGCTCTCACCGTTAATGCTGCGTAAAACGTCAGGTGAGAGGAAGTGTTTTTAGACGTAATTAAACAAGTGGAGTGGTAAAAGTAAACAAGGAACTCCCCCTTCAATATACTTTTTTTCTGCCGTCCGGGCCTTTACAGGGAATTAAATAGAGCAGTGAATAATAATTGAAGTTTGTTCAAATTATTTGCACTACAGTTATAATTTTTGTAACGCGGAGTGATAGGTGTAGGTACACTTAGTACTGAGTTTGATTGCTCTGAATCCTTGGCCTCAAGTATTTGTAGAGTAATTGAAGTAAATTTTATTTCCTAACCTCCTTGTCCACAATATATATTCAATAGTTGAACATAAAATCCGGCTGAAAAAATAGGAAGTTTGCTATATTGCTATAATACTAAAGTGAATACTTGTTGGGTTTGATGTCAGAATTTGAACCATCTTCAGATTCCTAATTAATTGAACAACAAATTAAATGTTTACACTAATTCGACTGAACGCATATAGAACAATAGTAGAAATATGTGTTGGATTAAAATATTAAATGAAATACGGTGACATTTCAGGCGGCCGTAACCATGTACTGAGCGAAGATGAGAGAGGAGGTGCCGGTACATCTGATGATGAAGTGTTGTCGGATTCTGAATCTTCAGTGGCCTCTCTAACAGATAGAAAGAAATCTTTTGAACAGGTAGTAACAACTAGTTTGTCTTTACAAAACCAAATACAGTCAATTTCATATTACTGTTGGTGTGGTCCACAGAGCTTGAAAGCATCAGAAATATTTTTCGCGATAGCCTGCTTCTCTTTGTCACCAAAATGGAAAAATGAACAAGAAATTTTAACGTTGTGGATGAACACAAAAAGAAGGGGGTACGTTTTAAACACAACTCCCCTCTACAGGAAACAGGATAAAAAATACACAGTTTTGCTTTAGATTAAGGGCGCTTCGCGCCTTTTATTAAAATAATTAACACTCCATTTGTGAATCAAATTCATTAAAAAATATGAAATTGTCTATACCGAAATATTCAGTTAATCCGATTTTTCTCAATTTTAATTTACATTCATGACTTAGACTGTATACACTATTTAATGAATATACACCCGGTAGTGCGTACATTAAACCACCAACAGTTCTCATACATTTGGAATTGACATCATACGACTCATATGTAAGTGTATAAGCACGTCTGTTGTAACAATCTTGTAATAAAGAATATATTTTGACATAATTCCTGCCACTAACATTCTCGTGAAAAAGTTCCAAAATGTCTATAACCATATTGATATCCAAATTATTAATGGCACAAAAAGCAACAAACTTTAATCGATTGTCATAAAAATTTAAATTTAAACAAAAAACAACTTCCAAGAAATAGGCAGGCCAGCTTTTCAAATTGTGACTATCCTGAAGGCGTTCAAATGCACTTATTCTTCTAGCTTCCATCTACAAAACATTAGAAAGGCACGTTATACAAACGTCCAGAAAACATAAACCTATAATACGTTCGTACTCTACAAGTAACATAACTAGCTATCATTTGCGTTGCATCAACCTGATCTTTATTTCTTTGTTCACCATCAAATGGTCTTACATATAACAAAGGAGGCGGTTTATTAATTTTCATTTTATCACAAAACTTGCCAAACGTATCCGAATCATTCAATATCTCAGTGGAATCAATTGTGTTAGCCTTAGGATTCCATTTAATCCTAAATTTCGTACGAGGCGAAATATACCTCTTCTTAGTAATATTTGTGGAAGTGTATCCCATATCAACCGTCTTCGGCACATTAAACGCCGTAGCAGTAATATCACCCTTAGTATAACCATTGTTATAAAAATATTCCAATATCTTTGGTCCACTTGCAGAAAAATCATTAACATCGATATCAGAAGGAAAATGATAATTTGGAGCTTGTAATTTTTCTTCATTATATTTGCTATTGTAGTAACCGCTTAGTTTATCCCATTCGTTTTTAGATTGGCCAGTATTCATGTGCCTTACGTGATGAACACTAAAGGAATCTATAATCCAAAGAACACTCAATAACTTCACCTTACCGTATAATTTACAATTTGCTTTAATCAATTCTGTATCATTATCGCAATCATACATAACAGGATTAAGCCACTTAAAATGATGATGGTCTTGTTGACAACCACTGATGCGCGCTACACTACGCGAGGAAGAACAAAAACTTGTATGTAATTTAGTACCTCGACGTAGACGGACGAACCGGGGACGATAATATCTCCGAACTAGCCGGCGACGACGGTACAAATACGGCATCAGTAGAAGTAATAAACGGACCTTCGGTTATATCCTGAAAAAAAGGTTGATCCGCATTAATAACGCAAACACGATTTAGAAATTCAATTGAATCTGGCGGTCGGTAATTTGAAATCATTATAATAGGCAATTTGTTAGCGTACTTTCTGTTATCACAATATTTTCTATTAATAGTAACAACATCGCCCGCTAAAAGTTTTTTAATGAAATCTAAATCCCAATTATTTATATTAAATTCCTCTAACAATATCACACGATGAGTATCTAATAACATATCAAAAGGATATGCTATTTTACTTGACGGTCCATAGAAAATTAAGGAATGTAACCCGCGAATCAAAGAATACTTTTGCCAACAGTACTTTCAAACAGTACATTCAAACAGTACTTTTGCCAACATTTGAAGGGCCATATAAATATAAATGTTTTTTCTTATAATAATAACATGTCGTGACAAAAGTATCATACCACGCATAAACTTTATTACACCATTCAAAATCAACCCTTACATCAGGATAGATATAACTGTAACCAAGGCGAAGCTTTGAGCGTACCTCTTCATACATATTTATCAAAAATTTATAATTATTCCTATGTTCAACAACAAAAGGATGACAGAAACTAAACACTTCCATTTGGCTAAAATAATGGAAACATTGAAATCGAACAGAAAGCAGTGAAATTTTAAAATTGTGCAAGCAATGTTCATCTTCCTTAGTTATATATTTAAGAACATTACGTTCGGACCTTACTGATTGTATATCAAAATGTTCAACATCAAATATTGCTTTGAAATACTCGCCCACATCTACCAGCAACAATTTTTCCAAAAATTTTACATAAATATGCACATGATACTCACTATGCGTTCCTCTCTGGCCTCTTTCTAAACTTATGCAATAACTTATCATTGCCGCAAATAGTTTTAAGTTCAGTAACACTAAGTCTCTTATATAAATCACGAAAAATATCTCTGATGTTAAAATTATTTTTTTTAAAACAGGCAATGGAAGAAGAAGTAGTCATCTTAGCGGAAGCTGTTTGGGATCATGTTGCCATGGAAACTGAAGAACTCGCTTTCAGAGCAGGCGATGTGATAGAAGTGTTGGACACTTTAGATAAAGATTGGTGGTGGGGTGCTAATGGATCACATGAAGGATGGTTCCCTTCAGCTTTCGTTCGGGTTGGTTTTATAAAATAGTTAATATTAAATCTTTTTTTATAACACATATCCACCGAGTTTATTAACTCAATTTGTTAATAGTTACGAGTGAGCCAAGAAGCGACCGTAGAAGACTGTTTAGCCGCGGCTGCAGAAGGTAAACAATCATCGTTGTGCCGGCGAAGGGTATCTGTATCACTGTTGTCCAACGATCAAGTTAGAGCCAGAGTTGTCACTGAATTAATAAACACTGAAAGAGATTTTGTTAAAATACTCAGGGATGTACAACAGGTATTATACAAATTTAATTTGTTTTAGAGTTGTTTTTTTATTTATTTAAGGTGCGTTAAAAATCTATAGTCATTGCCACCCAACCCCGCTCAGAACACGGCCGGCCACCGACCAGTGAGCTGTTAGAAAGTATTATTTGACTTTATTTTGGTAGGCTGTATAAATCTCGTGAATTATATGAATTTTACTTCTTTTTTAATTTTGGTTAAAAAGTTTCTGGAAAATAAAATAATTTTAAGGAAGGATTGCTATTTCCGTCACCAGAAACCATTGACAAGACAATAACATAATCGATCATACTTTTGATTTTTACTTTAATAATAGCGCAGTAGAAGTTTTGCAATTTTTTTTTTAATTTACATCAGGATGGTGCTGTTAGTGTGTATGTTCACAAATTTGATCTAACTATTACTATTATTCTGTTCACTAATACCATACACGAATAAAAATAACTTAGCACTTTTTACTTTCTCTTACTCCTGGTAACAGGAAGTATTGTAATCGTGTCAAATTTTCGATATCGAGTTTTCACCGGAAATATCCGTTTTGAGGTCCCCTGAGTCCAAAAAAGTGGTTTTTAGCAAATGGTCTGTGTGTGTGTATGTGTGTGTCCGTGTGTGTGTGTGTGTATGTATGTGAACAGCATAGCTCAAAAACGAAAAATCGTAGAAAGTTGAAATTTGATATTCCGTTTAGAGGTCACCATGGGATCTGACCTGTACGTTATCTGTAAAAAATTCCTCAACCGGAAGTACCACTTTACTAGTTGGATTTTTTACTTTTTTGCATTTTCTCAAAAATGGCTCCGACGATTTTCTTTAAACTTCAAACATCAACCACACATACAAAGAGCTACAACTTTTATTAGAAACATTTCTCCGGGAAAATGCATTGAAGGGCACTTTTGGGGGAGGGTGGGGTTAGGTTTCCATCTAAAGTGCTATTTCAGTTTATTAGACAATTCTGCATCTAAATAATGTTAATTAGAATTAAATATGTTGTTGAAATTCCGAGTTTGAAAAAATCGGATAACCGGAAGTGCGTTTACTTTACCACTTTACTAAATGATTTATTCACTTTTTCGCAATTTTCTCAAAAATGGCTCTGACGATTTTTTTGAAACTTCGTATATAAACTAAACATGCAAAGATCTACAACTTTTATCTAAAACATTTCTCTGGGAAATTTCTTTTAAGAGCACTTTTAGAGGGAGAGGGTGGGGTTAGATTTTCATCAAAGTGGTATCCTAGTTCATTATACAATTCTATCATCCAAACATAATTAGTTAAAATAAATAGATGGCTGAAATTCCGAGTTTCAAGAAAATTAGTAAACCGGAAGTGCGCTTTTACTGAACAGTTTTTTCAGTTTTCGACGAATTTCATTAAATTTGGTACACAAACTATAAAATTTGTCAATTATCATTTTGAGAACTGGAGTAAGAGAAAGTTGTGTGAGTGTTTCACACCAGATTTTTACCCTAAAAATCAAGCCTCTGGCATTAATTCTTTAAAAAGCCAAAATCACAATTCCTCCAAACATCTATCTGAAATCAAATTTCTTTAATAAAATGTTTCAAATAAACGAGACAAATCTATTTAGATGTATGTAATTCTAGATGTAAGAATATAATTGAAGAAAATTGGCAGTTTTTGTCGAAATAATGGCGAAACTGAACAACATAATTCCCTTCCTATGTGCCAGTTTGTTGACGGAACCGTTCATTTCAGATTCCGTGGAAATTTTGAAACAGATTAGAAAATTTGAGCGATTTGTTGTCTTTGAGTTATCTGTTCACATAAACCGTCTAATTTCTATAAAATGTTTTCTTTTTCTTTTTTCAGAGGACCTCAAAATATTGTATTTCTCGGAAAAACTCCATTTCGAAAATCTGACACCCGATCGAGATACTTTTTGCTTTAGTTGAAAAAAATATACTGACAGTAGATTCAATGATTCAGACCTATCTTGAACCCTTACAAAAACAGTGTTACCTCTTTTGCTGCACTCAGTCACAATAAGTAACCTATTTTCTTTTAGGGTTATCTCTTTGAATGCAGACGAAGAAAAGATATGTTCTCCGAGGAACAACTACAAGTTATATTTAGTAATATAGAAGACCTTTTAGAATTTCAAGAGAAATTCTTAGAAGATCTAGAAGCCAGCGTTGACTGGGAGCACCCTCATAGAAGTTGTCTTGCACCAATATTTCTAAATTATGTACGTACCAATTGTTTTATAGTTGGCCTGCCGTTGGAAAGAAAAAATTGAAAAACTTTTGTTACGAAAAATAAGCGTTTCCAGATTGAGTCTGCGTCAGTGGTTTGCTAAAAACCGATGTTTCGCCCATGTTGCAACGACCCTGAAAAGGCTCATTGCAACATGGGCGAAACATCGGTTTTTAGCAAACCATTGACGCGGTCTCAACCCGAAAACTCAAGTGTTTTTCATGATAAAGGCCGCGGAAACCTAAAAAAAGATCATCTTTTGTTATAATAATTATCAAAGCTTGCAAATAATTTGTTAATTACAGAGAGCCGGCTTCCGTATGTATTCAGATTATTGCAATAGCCATCCATTGGCAATAGCAACGCTTCAAGAATTACATAAGCAGATTGGTTATGATAAATTTTTTGAAGCATGTCGCTTGATGAGAGGTCTAATTGAGATACCTTTAGATGGTTACCTACTTACTCCTGTTCAGAGGATATGCAAATATCCTTTACAGCTTGCCGAATTGCTTAAATACACTAAGGTATGTATCTCATCTTATTCAAAAAGGCTTATAAAATTCAAAGTTATTTCATTCACATACCATAACCATTATTTCATTGCGTTAATTAAAAAAAAAAATCAATATTACTTTTCCGATCAGACTGACCATGAAGATTACGAAAAAATTAGAGAAGCATTGGAAGCGATGCGAGGAGTAGCCACGCTAATCAACGAACGGAAAAGGCGAATGGAAAGTTTAGAAAAATTAGCAGCCTGGCAGGCGAGAGTTGAGGGTTGGGAGGTAAATCGGTTTCCTTGCTATTTTGTGGTATTCCTGCCCCCTCCTAAATGAGATTTTGAATAAATTACAATATATTTTAGGGTGAAGATTTAATAGAGACAAGTTCCCAGTTAATTCACCAAGGAGAAGCGGTGCGAGTTACCTCGGGCATGTGGACTACTAATGTCACACTATTCCTCTTCGATCATCAGTTAGTTTACTGTAAAAAGGTAAGCATATTTCAGGGATATTTTTTTAACTTAAAATTAGTTGAAGTTAGAATTCAGTTATTAAAATTCTTTTCTTCTGATTGGAAATGTATGTTTTGGTATATATTATAGTTAGTCCTCCAATTAGATATTATTTTCTGCTATTTCTAAAATTGAACAACATATTGGTTTATTTTGGTTAGTTTATTATTGAAATTATATGTTTAGGATATACTCAAACGAAGTACTTATGTATATAAAGGGAGGATAAACATGGACCGAAGTGAAGTGATCAACTTGAATGATGGCAAAGGTATGATTTAAATATTGATTATTTAACAAATCTAAGAAACCTTCCAACATTTACCTGGAATTTGGAACTTGCATCTACAAAAAACGACTAGAATGTGACTACTAGGAACTCCGTGTTTCTTCCCTTTTCTTCTTCACTGCAATTAGAATGTTGCGATCACGTCAAATTTTCGAAATTGAGTTTTCATTGGAAATATATGTTTTGATATCCCTTATGTACGAACAAATATTTTTTGAAGAAGCGTGTGAGGCGAGAGCAAATGGAAAAATAGCTTGAAAATGGCGCCAACCATTTTCTTAAAAAACATTAAAAAGAAGCATTTCACAGAAAACATTTTTCTTGAAAATCATATTTTGGGGAATTCTGGAGAATTCGCGAACTCAGGTTTCCATACAAAACGTTTTTTTAAAATAACGCAAGGTTCAGCAGTAAACAGAGAAGAATTAAGCATATTTCAAAACTATCAAGTTTGAAGAAAATTGTTCAATCGGAAGTGAGAATTTTGTAGAAATTGTTTTTTCTATACAAACTTAAAAAAAGTCCCAGAGCCTTTTTGTAGAAAATATTGAAAAGCCAAGAGAACAATTCAGTAAAATGTTAATATCCGATTTTGACTAACGCTAATTGCCGGGTTTCTGGTAGCAATTAAGTGAAACATTAAGTTCGAACTTTCTGTAATCTTCCTTTACAGTCATGCACAAAGGAACTAATTTCTACAAACAATTTTTTCGTGATAAGGGACTTCAGAATGTGTATTTCCAGTGAAAACATAATTTCGAAAATCTGATAAGAATGCTTTATTTCCTTAATAGCACTAAGAGAAAGTGAACATGAAAAATATTAGAACAAATATATAATTTCAGATACAAGGACCGGTGTAAGTGTGAGGCATGGCTTTAAAATCCTAACAACTTGTGATAATTCAACACAGAACAGTAAAGAACCATGTACAGCTACAAAGGCCTTAGTGTTCTGTGTACGTGGACTGAAGGAGAAACTAGAATGGATGGCAGCCTTTGATCGTGAACGAAAATTAGTAGAACAGGATTTGGCTGAAGGTTTAGAATTTGCGCCGGCGGCCAGAAGATTAGCCAGGGAGGCGGCCTCCAATCGAAGGTCTAGACCGCCAAATAAACACAGTCGTCAGTATTATGTGGTTGACTTGAATAAACGTCACTATTTATCTGGTGGTAAACTAATTAATGTAAACTTATTGTTACAGAGAAGACCTACAAATATCACCAGAACACCAGACATCACGGCGCGCTCAGCCGGCGAGTTGGCACGTGGTTTACATTTAATAAGAAATCAAGACCGCATCCGGCAACTTCATGAGGTATAGTCGGGGTGACTGCCCTCGCTTGGGTTTGAATAGTCACCCAACATGGATTCTTTAATGTATTTATAAATCAGTTATATGTACATGATGTAATAAATGAATTTCTCTAGTCACTAACGATCATTGTTCTCTCATTTGACCTCCTTGGAACAAACTGTTCTAACACGTCTCTAGGCTTTCCTGCAACAGATATTTTAGTGATCGATAAAAGCACCTATAGTTTCCTGAAGCTGAAAGTTTCAGCGAACACCCCCAGGTTAACTCTTTAGCATAATCCTCCATTATAGGTATTGTTTATTTCACCGATTTTATTTCAATTCGATCATTTAAAAAAAAGTTGCATATTGAATTAAATGTAGGGTATACATTTTAATTATAATTTCACGTTAATACAAAATTAGTAATCTATTCAAATATAATAATTCTATGTTTCATATTATTAAACAAATCATTGTTGAGACAAAAATTATATAAATTGATTAGGGTAATTTTTACAAATATGTGTTCCAAAAAATGCAATGTGTTTCAAAAATACACGCATAATTATGATGAAAACAATTTAAATTTGAAAATATTTATTACAAAAAATTGTAACAGTGTGCTATTCTTTAGATTGTAAATACAAATTGAGTGACATAATGGAAAGTTGAAATATGTGACGAAAGGGAGGGAAATATTGTGGAATAGTCTAAAGGCCTAGCTGGTTTTTACATATCATTATAGAATTATATGAGGAAAACATTGAAATTAGCAAATATATCAATATTTTTAAAGGAAACTTTTATCACTCTTTATATGTTAAATGTGTAGAAAGTGAAGTGAGAGCATGTTTAAGTGAGGCTCTAGCAGTTTGCTTAGTGGTATTTCTCAATCAATTAATTGTTCTTTGAAGATACCTTTGTTTTTTAATAATTAGATGTTTGTAAAATGGAACAGATTTTTAGATTAGAATGTCTGTGATCAGTTTTTTATTTTTTTTATATATACATATATATTGTAATCGATGTAATAACTATTATATTTACCTTATTCAAGTATTCTAGGTAAACCCTTAAAAAAATGCAGTTTTTTTGTAAAATATAATTTATCGCTAATCGGTAGATTGTTATTTAGTGTAACCTAGTAGCAAATGAATAATTCCTGATTAATCTATAGTAATTATATTTTAAAATCGATAGCAATTAATATTAATGTTTACTACAGAAAAAAAATGCCAAGTACAAGAGTGAGGCGAGGCATTTTTCTTTATTATTTTTATGAAGAGTTTTGGATTTGAGACTTTTTCTTTTAAGAAGCAACTGACAGGTTAGAAAGGATCCAAGGAGCAAAGTATCACCTCCAAACTCTTCATTCTATAACAGCGCATATACGAACTAAAAGGACTTTTCCTCTTACAGGACTTTTCCTCTCCATACATTTACAGCAGTTGAATCAAATAAATAATAAAATTTGAAGATAAGATAGATCTTTTATTTATAAACTGTTAAGTTGTAATAAGTTTTTAAAATAAAGTAAAAGAACAATACAAAAGAGATCAAGTGAAAAGTTGGTACTATAATTTTGTTAATTTATTTTACATACAAATAATATTATTTATTTAATTTATAAGTTGTTGACAAAACAAAATAAAAATGTAAGAAATATGTTGTAGAAATTTGTAAATAAAATAAAAACAGAAAAAATATTATTATTTATCTATTTCTTTTATTTCCAATCACAGAAACCTATATAATTGATATCTGGCCTGTTGAAGCTGCGTTCTAGTAAACTGGCCACGACTTCATAGACCTAAAACTTCTCTTTCACTGAAGTCAGATTCCTGTTTCAATCTATTTATGGTTAATTTTGATTGTTGAAGTAACTCGACAAGGGGATTTTTAATTTTTTTTTGGAGGAAAATGAGAATCTGAGGATTAAGTCCATTAGAAATTGCATTAAAGTCCTAAACTAGTGCGCTTTTAGAAACAACTGTTTATTGTTTATACAAAATATTATAAATTCACAAATATTTACAGCCGAGCCCTACTTCCTACTTGGTAAAGTCGACGTATAGAACAATATGAAAAACTGTCTCAGAATAAACATCAATGGAAAGAGTGCGAAGTCTATAAAAGACATTATTTTTTAGATTTGAGCATATTATTACTGTGGCTAACGGACATAAAGAAAACATAAATTACAACCAAAAGCACAGTCTTCAACTCCCACAGATTTATTCATATAGGTACGTGGTCTCGAGAGCGATATCACATTATCAATCTCTTAATGAAATTATCTTTAATAACAATAAATTTAGCTCTACGAGCGCTGTAATTATGTCACCGCATATTATTACATCATTAACAAGAGGAGAATGAAGCTCACATTATTGAAGGTGCGTGCACACGTGGAGAAAGTTCTTCAGGGTCAGTCACTTACTCGACAAAAATAGACAACAATAAATTCCAAGGAAAAAAGGTTATGGATTAAACCGTTCTAAAATCTATTAGTTTTCAATCTAGATCCGTTAATTATCCAAATCGGCAACTAGTGAATCTGAGGAGCAATTGAAGGAGTACTCGCCACGCAAACTTACAAATGAAATTCACTTTTCGTGAAAATCTGTTTTTTTATCGATGTTCCATGTTCCTGTTGTTATCTAAGTCTATTTTAGAACTAGATAGTATTATCTTAGTTTTATAAAATTCGACCTAAACTTGATATAAACTTACTATTTTAAAGCTAATTAAATGGGGAAAGAAGTTTCTCTTTATATCTCTGACTTCTAGAATTTTTTCTCAATGGAAATCTGTTTTTTTACTACTTTCTTCTACTCTTACCAACATAGATAATACTTCCTTTTGGAAGTATTGAGATCGTGTCAAATTTTCGAATTGAGTTTTCACCAGAAATGTACATATCTTTGAGGTCTCCTGAGTATGAAAAAAAAATTGGTAAAATATCATAAATGGATTATAAATTGTAATGTAATGGTAATATAAGGCACAAACAACAACCCCGCTGATGGTCTCAGACCTAGCGTGTGTCTGTATTTTGTTTATTGTATTATTTAAACAAGTATTTTTTATTTATTCTTCATTTTAAAGGTATTTTATAATTTTTGTGGTTATTTACTTTTTTGTAATTATTAAAAGTCAAATAAAGGCTTTATCTATCTATCTATTACTACTGCTCAATAAATTTATCACCACACTATTATTTGTAACATTTTCCGGAAAAATTATTTTTGGGGTGTTCTAGAGAACCTGGGGCTTAATTTTATCTTCCGATACTACTTTGCTTCAGATTGAGGTCTCTAGCTGCAATTTAGTCCATTGAGCATTGAGGTAAACAAGTATTATCACTGCTATCTTTATTTATATATTATATACTATGTATTGCAGTCCAACCTTTAGAAATAAACTTAGCAAGTTTAAAGAAAGAAAATTCATCAATTAGGATTATAATAATACTTACAGTGAAAGTCAATGACTGTTTCACATCAATTTTTTTTCCAATAATTACCCTATTTTTTTAACTACCTATTTTATTATTATATGTTATTTATTAACTATTTTTTTGAGAGATTCCCAGCTGATCGCTTGGTTAGTGAAACTACAAGTTTTTTGTTCTATAAAATAAATAGCTGCACTGACTTTTCTGAGAAGTTTTTAAAGGTGAAAAACAAGGCAATTGACAAATGAGCAATCCCTGATAAAGGGAGAACAAAGAAACTATCTAAATCACATGAGCATAAGAAAGGAAGAAGCATTAACTCATTGGGCACAACCAGTATTAGATAACTGTTATCAAATATAACTATGTTTGCTATTTCTATTTATTTTACTCGATTTTAAAAATTAAATTCTGATATCAATTCTTTTCTATACCTCCATGCTCTTTGCAGTAATTAATAATCGGTCTCCATTGGAGATCACCATTTAAATATTTTAGAGTTTCATCCATCGTTAATTCACTTTTTTTAAAATACATTTGCCGAAACTCTTTCAATATAGGGCATACTGATAAAAAATGATACAAGACTCCAGGTAAAGATTTTTTACATAAGGAACACACACAGCCGATGTGAGATTCTCTTGAAGATTTAGATAGAACAAGCCACCTCTGGCTTTCAAGATCCATTTTATATCATTAAAATTGAAAATGGTCATTTAAATATTTATTATTAGCATGTAATTCATAATGTAATTTACTATATAAACGACCACAGGTAAAACTTCTCGCTCTATCAATACAATTTTGTTTATTAATTATTACTGATTTGGAGCGCACTTTTTCAAAAACCGTTTACCACATATCAATATTATCTAAAGTTAAATTATTCGTTTCAATTTGCATTCCACAGTGATCTATTAGTTTTAAAAAATTGTTATACCAAGAAGTCTTCTTGCTTATAATTACTTTTATTATAATTTTCGGATACCTGTTTTCAGGTAATGCGAGTGTTTTTAGGATATAATCTTGATGCAGTTGTAGCGTGCACAAATATGGGAATAAGTTTCTATATGTAAGAAATAAGTTGGTGTATTGAATGGTAAACCAAACATTCTTTTAAGGAAATACAGCTGAAATTTATTTACCTCTCGATATTCGCACCCACCCCAAATTTGTGCTGCACAACACAATATTGACTTTAGTGCGGAATAATAAAATTTTAATTTAGCCGAATATGATACATTTTTATTATATATAAAAGTATTCCACACTGAGCTCAAGCCAAATTTTGCTTTTGCGAGCCTATCTTCAAAGGGTTTGGTTAAAGAGAGTCTTGGAGTGAGTAATATTCCTAAATATTTATAACTGTTTATTATTTCTATTTGCTCCTTGTCTAAGAACCATTTCTCCCTGCTTGCTCGTTTGCCTCCATTTTTAAACACCATTATCTTGGACTTTTTTAAGTTAATCTGGAGATTCCACAGCTAGCAATACCTATTAATTGAATTTATCATTTTTTGTAATACCAATTCGATGCAATTGCCACTATATCTTCGGCGTATGCTAAAATTGTTATATTTACATTATTAATTTTAATTTCGCCTTCTTCGATCAAATTCTCTAGATCGTTTAAAAATAATGAAAACAGGAACGGGCTTAACACACAACATTGTCTTACCCCTATATTTATATCAAAATTATTAGTTAAACCCACCTTGCACCATACTGAACTCGTCGTTCCATTCGATAAATATTTAATTGCTTCCACAAACTTAGTGGAGATCCCTAACGAGTGCAATTTGTAAATCAGCATGCCGGTCAACCAGGTCAAAAGGCGCAGATAAATCCACAAAAAATGCATACATTTTACCCCTTTTTCTAGTGGTGGACATCTCCGCCAGACTCATTAAGGTATAGATGATGTCACAAGTTGAGCAGCCTTGACGGAATTCTGCCTGAAACTCTTTAATATGTTATTATTTATAACAAATTCCGTTAACCTCTTTAATAGTCCAGGTAAATTTTGCCAATAGTGTACCAAATGAAATCCCCCTATAATTGCTTGGACAGTTAATATCATTTTTTTTATAAATGTATTGTGCAGTAAGTATTCCAAATAGAAAGGAAATTGATGGAACCATTTTCGAGAAAATAAAATAATCTCAGAACACATATGTATTTTGTTAAGTAGCATTTCCGGTTAAGCGACATTCTTTTTAATTTGGAATTCTAGCAGTAATATAATTTTAGGCGGATGAACCATAAGACCGTAATATTATTCTAGGAGGTAGAACCATACATTACTCTCAAGTGGAACTTTGGTGGAAACCTTAGCGCACTAGTCGCCCTTCTCCAGAACTCTCCAAAAATTAATTTTTATGCAAAAATGTTAAAATAAAAGTTAGGTATTTGTTTATCGATAAAATTCGAAGTTTAAAGAAAACAGTTGGTGCATATTTTGAAAAATCATAAAAAACAATAATAAAAAGAAACAAAGTCGCACTTCAGTTGTGCATTTTGATCGAAACCTTCGTCCATCTGAACAGAATATAAATAATAAAGTTTGAGCTTTCTGCGATTTTTCGTTTTTGCGATATTTTGTTCAAACACACCATCATCCACCATTCGCGCACCAAACATTTTTCTATATTCAAAGTTCCTTAAAATTATTATTTATTTCTAGTGTAAATTCAATTTCAAGATTTAGACACTATTATTGCTATAAATACTATGCTACAATGTGAATCAGAAAGTTTGTTTCATGGATATTTTCCGTGGTAGCCTGCTTTCTTTTTGTGAACCGGTTTCAAGCGTTCGTCCATCATCAGGATGTTTTTGACAAAACAGTGTAAACATAGACTTGCACAGAGAAAATTTAGTGATACATTCTGAAACTGGTCGGTGACCACAGAAAAAAGATACACGCTAACATAGAAAAATTTTCTGACGCTTTGCAGCTCTGCAATACCAACCTCTTTTCTGGGCAGATTAATTAGTTAAGTTGGCTGACACCAGACTGAGTTGCAGTAGTGTACCCTCACTGGTCTAGTTAGGTTAGGTTAAGAGAGGTGTTTTACTAAGTGCGTGTTGGGCATCTGGTAAAGCTGTTATCAAATTGCAAGTATTTGTATATATTTCAAATATAACACGAGGCATAGTTATTGATATTTTTCTATTCTTTTTGTAAGTAATATCAGCATTCTGTTAATTCAAAAGTAGTTCATTGTAACTTTTGTTAAGCATTGTCACATGAGTTAAATACCTTACGTTATTTCGTCTTGAACCTTAGGAAAATAAAGGAAATTCATTCTTAAAGAATCTTTTAAACTATATTTCTAAAACGTATTTTTATTACAGTTTTCATTCTGTGATCATCCGAAATGAGTCGTTTCTTTGCAACTGGTTCTGATTCTGAGTCGGAGAGCTCTTCTGAGGAAGAGCAGGTAATTCGAGCACCACCAGCCACATTTACTGTGAGTGTTTCTTTATATAATATTTATAAAAGCTTATATGAATTAAATTTAGAAAAGCAATATAGTACGGTTCTGAATGTTTTTTGTTGTGTATTTAGTTCAGCGATGATGAGGAAGATACAAAGAGAGTGGTACGTTCTGCTAAAGAGAAACGATATGAGGAACTTACAAATAATATCAAACAGATTAGAAACTTCAAAAAAATTAAAGATATGAGTAGCATGCTAAATAGTAAGTATTTGTCATTTTCTTGAATATAGTAATAATCTTGAATAGTACATTTATATGTTTGCTTATCTAATTCTTGTTTTTTTTTCTGTTGAATAGGTTTTGAAGAATTAATGCGAGCATATCAGAAAGCTTTGCCAGTTATTATCAAAGAAGAAAATGGAATGACTCCGAAATTTTATCTTCGTTGTCTGGTTGAAGTAGAAGATTTCATTAATGAAATGTGGGAAGATAGGGAAGGAAGGTAAGATTGTATAAAATATAATAAATAACTCCCATCAGAAATTATAATGGTGCTTATTCGAAATGAGTATCTGTAATTTTAATTTTTAGAAAAAATATGTCCAAGAATAATTCTAAATCATTGGCATCATTAAGACAAAAACTGCGTAAATACAATAAAGACTTTGAAGAAGAGTTAGCTAGATTCAGAGAAAATCCTGATTTGGCAGATGAAGATGAAGAACAGCCTAAAGGTAAACCTGTGATAACTTAAAACACGGTTTGTATCATGTTAAATTTAATTCCTCACCGTAATGAAATTTCTGTACAATCATATTCTTAAACAAATTGTTCTTTCGAGTCTCGTCAGCTTTAATTTAATAGCTTCTCTTTGAATAATTATCATAAGTAATGTTAATTATTAACCTAATAGAACTTGAGGAGGACTCGGAAGAAGAAGCACCTGGTCCAACAATTTTTAAGAAAGGTCCTTCTGAGGGCAGTGCATCAGAAACGAAATCTGTCAAGGTAACAGTAGTAAGTTGGTAAATATCTACTCTTTCTCATCGAATGTAGGTTAAAACAAATTTTATTGTTTTCAGCCATCCGGTGGGGACGAAGATGAAGGAAGCGATGATTCTATTGATTGGGGCAGTGATTCTGAATCTAGTACTGAATCTAGCGATGACGAAGGACAATACACAAGTATAAGAGAACGATTTCTGAAAAAGTAATTCTATTTTCTATTGTGAAGTTTTAGTGAGACTTGGAAAAAATTAAAAATACATTAGCTTTCATCCTGCAGGACTACTGATCGTGAGGAAGAAGAAAAGCGTGAGAAGAAGAAAGAGAGGAAAGAAAAGGAGAGGAAGAAGCTGCGGAAAGATGAGGAAGAAGATGGTGAAGGAGAATGGGAAACCGTGAAGGGAGGAGTGGCCATTCCTTCCGTATGTACTGTCATTAAATTATATTCATTGTTTTGTTTATATCTCAGGGTAATGTTGCAAATAACGGAGTTGTGATCGTCTTAAACTGTCTTTTCTGGTACATGTAAAAGGAAGAAACGCATTTAGCCAAAAACTGTTGAATGTGTGAAGCTCTTTTATAAATAACTTGCTTTAAATGAGGAATATTTCAACTTTTTCTAGTCTCATAATATCTACTAGAAAAAATTACAAAGTAACACATTATATCAAACTGTCACCCCTAAAGCTCAGGTCTTGCTTTTTTCTTTGTTTTGTTAAACTAATATCAATTTTGTCTCAGGAAAAGCCGAAAATGTTTGCAAAAGATGCTGAAATTGATATGAACCTTGTGCTAAAGAAGTTGAGTGAAATAGTGGCTGCACGTGGCAAAAAGCGAACAGATCGTCGAGAACAAATTGAATTACTGCATGAACTGGCCGCTGTGGCGGATGCACACCACCTGGGGCCGGCCATCAATATCAAAATCAAGTTGGCCATCATATCCGCAATATTTGATTACAATCCAAAAGTATCTGATGCTATGAAACCTGAATATTGGGCCAAGTATGTATTGCATTCAAAAACATGGTGGTAAAAAATAATGCTTTGCTTAAATTGAACTAATATCTCATTTATCTTTGAATTTATTAGATTATTGGAGAGAATATCAGAAACATTGGACCTATTACTGGCCACAGGAGATATCCAGATTGGTGAGAATATTCCCGAAGAAGGAGAGGTGTTTGACAAACCTCCGTACAGAGTCAGGGCATGCGTATTGACCATAGTTGAACGTTTAGATGAAGAATTCACAAAATTATTAAAAGAATGTGATCCACATTCTAATGAATATGTACAGAGGTTAGTGACTTATTTTTTATAATTTGAAATAGTGTTAAAAAAAAGTCTGACTTCGGAGTAATTATTTTCAAAAATTGCCATTAATTGTACTTTAGATTAACTGATGAGAAGAGGGTGTGCAATATTATAGACAAAGTGCAGACTTTCTTGGAGAAATCAGGTGTGCCGTCAGATCTGTGTAGGATTTATTTGAGAAAAGTGGAACATCTGTATTACAAGTTTGATCCTTCAGTTATTAAACAAAAGAAGGTAAGGTGTTTTATTTTGTATAAGTCGATTTTATTCACCTTATTACCTGCCCCAACTGGTTTAAGTGGGAGTTTTGCTACTTGTAGGATTTTCGAAATTTTTACTGGAACTGTGTATTGAGCTCCATGGGCAAAAAAAAAAACTTCTAACGAATGGATTGCAAGTGGTTTGAGTAGGGAGTCATTCTAAAACGATAAGTAGCTCTTCCGTTTAGGTATCTCCAGAGGATCCGACATGAAGATAGGTCAGAAATCTCTAGGGTATTGCCATTTTACCAATTTCTTTTTTTTTCGAAAACATTCCAACGATTTTATTATAAAACCTGATGTCAAACTGTGTAGGCCTTCTCTTCTTCAAACATAGAGCTATGCCAATAAAATTCCTTCTAAACTGGCAGTTTAATATAATAAATCTTTTCATTCATGTATATCATAATTAGGATCATCAATTTCGGTTTCGGTAAGGACTGAATCCATTCACTTTTTTTTTTTTCTTCCCCTTGGCAGTAACCGTTATTTAACTTATCATTAATTATTCCACAACTGACACAGTGGGCTTTCGTTTTGTTTCTACATTCAAAGAACAATTATAGAACATTAAGATAGTATAGGTAATATATTATCATTGTAAATTTCCTCCTAAAACGTAGTTTGATGTTTTCATTTTTAAAAGGAACAATGTTTACAAGCCGTTTAAAAGGGAAAAACAACATGTGGCAATACCCAGGTATCGGAGAGCCCCATCTTAACCTAGTTAAGTCTCAATAAAGCACTTTAAGAACAGTGTATCAACTAAATTTGCTCTGTGCAAGTCTATGTTATCATCCTGTTCTGACAAAATCCTGATGATGGCGAACGCCCGCAATCGGTCGAAGACTACAAAAGAAGCAGGCTATCTCGGAAAATATCTGATGCTTTCCAGCTCTGCGGACCCAACCACAATTCAAATTGCAATAATAATACGATGAAATAAAGCATAATTTAATATTGAATATGTGGATGGATCCGCAATGCTGGGCAGGAAGAAAATAAATATGCACGCTACGACGGATAAAATTCCAGACATAATTTAATAGGCTAAAAAGAAAAAAATTAATTAACTATTTACAAGTTATTGGTGAATTCAATGAAATCTTGGAGAAATTCTTTTATCAAAGAATGTCAACAATTTCAGGGAGAACTTGAACCAGGTACTACAACCAGTATACAAGTGATGGATAAATTGTGCAAGTATATCTATGATAAGGATATTACAGACCGGCTGAGAACCAGAGCAATATTGGCGCACGTCTACCACCATGCTCTGCATGATAACTGGTTCCAAGGTAGAGATCTGATATTAATGTCACATCTGCAAGAAGTTATCCATCATTCAGATCCGTCCACTCAAGTAAATTTACAAAAAATTTACATTTAATATAAATATTAATAAAATGAATATTTGTTATAACTAAATTTTCCATTTGTAGATTTTATACAATAGAACAATGGCACATCTTGGTTTGTGTGCTTTTAGACATTCAAATATCAAAGATGCTCATAATTGCCTTGTTGACCTAATGATGACCGGTAAGACTAAAGAACTGTTAGCACAAGGACTTATGCCACAGGTAGGCTTTCTGTATATTTAGAATATTACGGTACAGTATATGCCATTTATTGTGCATGTTGGTCTAGTGACTACCGCATTCGCCTTTGGGGCGAAATTCAAGTTTCGATTCCCGTGAGGGCGAAGACAATGTTAATAAGAATTATAATTCTAAATCATGTGTATATATTATAATTAGAGACAACATGAAAGAAGCAAAGAGCAAGAAAAAGTGGAAAAGCAACGTCAAATGCCATTCCATATGCACATTAATTTGGAGTTGATTGAATGTGTTTATCTGGTCTCTGCCATGCTTATCGAAATACCTTACATGGCCGGTAAGTCAGCTGCAACTTCCCTTGATATGTACTTATTTCTGTCTATATAAATATATATAGCTATATATCAAATGATAATCTGGTTACATTTTTCAATATAGCTCATGAATTTGATGCTCGCAGAAGAATGATTTCAAAAACATTCTATCAACAACTGAGAAGCAGTGAACGTCAATCGTTGGTCGGTCCTCCTGAAAGTATGAGAGAGCATGTTGTGGCCGCGTCTAAAGCGATGAGAAATGGAAATTGGTCTGCATGTGCTGATTATATCATAAATGAAAAAATGAACGCTAAAGTATGTCTATTACATTTTCCAGATCAGACTATTAGATCTAAAGTAGTTTGCTTTCAGCAGCCATGACACTATGTTGCAGGTGTGGGATTTATTTTACGAAGCAGATAAAGTACGAGCTATGCTAATAAGGCTTATCAAAGAGGAATCTTTAAGGACTTATCTGTTCACTTATTCACACGTTTATGCATCAATTTCCATGGCAACCTTATCAGAAATGTTTCAGCTGGACAAATTTGTTATTCATTCTATTGTGAGCAAGATGATCATTAATGAGGAACTTATGGTAATCTCTTTATTAGTATCTACCATAATCTCTTTTTGGAACAAAATCTATTTGAAACAAATTGCGTTTTATGAATTTTACTACTGGTTGTAACTCTTGTAAAAATGACCAATTTCAGGCATCGCTGGACGATCCTTCTCAGACTGTTGTCATGCACAGAAGTGAGCCGAGTAGATTGCAATCTCTCGCCCTGCAGTTGGCCGACAAAGTGATCAACTTGGTCGACTCAAATGAACGGATATTTGAAATGAAACAAGGTATACTTCTAATTATATCGAAATTAAATTTATTGGTCTTGTTTTTTCCCTAGTGAATTTATTAGTAAACAAACTTTAGTTATATTGTTCAACAATTTACAGTAGTAAGAATTAGTTTTTATTATTGGTCCAGCAGTATTCCAGTTCATGTTTGGATTTATATGGATTAATGCAACCAGTGATTCCTTTATAGTACAATGCTATCATTCCATATGTTGCCCAATCAGTAACTTACTTACTTACATACCTACTATATGGTGCAACAGTCCTTAAAGTAGGACCTGGACCTCCTCAATAAGTTTTCCCTATTCGTTTCGGTCTGCGGCCTTGAGGCGCCATCTTCTCACTCCAACCCGACGGAGGTCTTCCTCACGTCATCCAACCATCTAAGTCGTGGGCGCCCACCAATTCTTGTGCTTCCTGGTTTCTCATTTAATAATTTTCGAGGTAACCTCCCCACAGGCATCCTTTCCACATGACCCAATCATCTCAACCTCCCTTTCTTTATTTGGGCGACTATATCCGGCTCTCCAAACAAGACCATCAGTTCTACATTTTTTCTTATCTTCCAGTCGCCATTCATGCACTTCGAGCCAAATATCCTTCTAAATACTTTTCTCTCCCAAACCCTGAGGATCCTTTCGTTCTCTTTACGGAGCATTCACGTTTCGCTGGCATAAGTGACGTTGCGTCTGGCAATGGTTTTATAGGCGATTGCCTATATTTGGGCCTTGCGGGATAAATTCTTGAACCGCAGAACCTTCTGAACCGCGAATACGCATCTATTTCCTGCCGATACTCTCGCCTTGATTTATGCGGTAAAATCGTTATTGTTACGATTGACCCTGGATATTTAAAATCGCGGCAGGTTAGGATGCTGTGACCTCTCAACTGGATTTGTCCTTCCCCACGCGACTGGGCTCCCGAGGTTCGCATGTATTTGATCTTTACTTCGTTGATTTCCAGACCGCGTTTCTTAAAAGCTTCTTCCAGTTCCTGAGAAGCTCCCTGTAGGACCGCTTTAGTCTGCGCTATAATCAGTATATCGCCTGCATAAGCCAAGTATTGTGTTAATCTGTTGTAAATGGTGCCGCCAGGGTTCGTTCTGATCGCCCGCACTGCTCGTTCCAAACAGAGATTGAAGATTACACAGATAGAGGATCCCCTTGCCTTAGGCCTACATCTGCTATGAAGTCCTCAGACAGTTTTTTTTGTATTTTAACTGATATTTCGTGTTTTTCCACGTCATACCTATTAGCCTAACTAACTTAAATGATATACATCAAGCGCCCTTAGATCGGCTAAAGCTTCTTTTCTATTTACACTGTCGTATGCCCGTTTGTAGTCTACATGTGATGTAGATCCATGTTACATTCGTAAGATTTCTCTAAGATTTGCCTATAAGAGATTATATGGTGGACGGTTGATCTTCCTGGTCTGTAGTTTCAGACCAGGTTGGTATTCGCCAAGGAAGTTCTCAGCCCAATTTGCCAAGCGGTTGTTGATGGCAATCTAGATGATACCTTATACATCACTGGAAGGAGCGCTATACCTCTGTAATTCTTGCAATCCAACTTGCTCTTTTTTTATAGATCGGGCACAAGATTACCTTACTCCATTCGCTTGGCATCTTTTCATTGATCCATATATCGCAAATAAGCGAATGAAGTAGCTCCACTGTGGCATCTCCTCCACGTTTAAGAAATTCAGCTTGTATCCCGTCTATGCTTGGTGCCTTATAGTCTTTGACATTATTATTTCTTCAATGCCTTCTTTTTCTGGGGGTATTTCTTCATCATCAACATGGTCGCCTCTGTTAGCTATTCCCGTTTCTGTTCCCATGGCTGGTTCTCCTGTGGAGTTGAGCAGATGCCGGAAAAACCGCATCTATACCTTTAAAATTTCTTCTTCATTACCCACCAAGTTTCCCTGCTCATCTCGGCAGAAATCCACCTTCGGCTTGAAACCGCTCTAATTTCTTTCATACCCTTGTAAAACTTTCTTGTTCTCTTTACCTGGAAATCATCTTCCAATTCTATTAGTTTTTCTCACTCCTTTTGTCTCTTTTTCTGCCTGCACAACATTTTCGCAGCTTTCCTTTTTCTAGGATATTCATCGGCATTCGCCCTACTCCTTCTTTGCATAACTTCTTAAGAGCTTCATTTCTCTCTTTAACTGCTGTTATACTCTCTTGGTCGTATCAATCATTTCTTCTCCCTCTTTTCATTCTCCCTACAACTTCCTCAGCTGATGTATTAATGATATTCTTAAATCTACTCCATCTCTTCTCGATTTCCAACCTCATTTGATGCACGTATCTTGTCTACCACCTCTTTCTTAATTCTTCCCTTAACTTCATCCATATTCAGTCTACCAACATTGAACCTTGTCTAACCCAATAATCTTCCTTTTGTTTTTATCGCCATACTTCGCTTTTACAAGGAAATGATCTGAACCACATTGAGCTCCTCTATAACTTCTAACATTGCAAATATCTGTCGCGTGCCTTTTCTCGATC
>JAAEAF010011244.1:0-36074 GCA_011037195.1 Triatoma infestans
TATATATATATATATGTATGTATGTATATGTGTACGTGAGTGCGAATTAGTACAAAATATTTGAAAAACGAAAAATCGCATCCGACACATAGTTTTGATTAAAATTCATCAACCACAAGTTTGACTTTTACTTTTCGCGATTTTCTTGAAAATATCTCCATAAATTTTCTTAAACTTTACATAAGAGCGATAAGGTTCAGGGAAATTTTTTTTTTGTCTTTATTAAGAATACATATACAAAATGACAATAAACCATATACAGTATTATAGAACAAAAAGAATATAAAAAACAAAACTTTCCTTGTAAATGAAAAATAAAAACTAAAATTAATTTATAAAGACATGTACCATGGTCAATAGACCGTCGGTGGAGTCTTGTACTATTATTATGAAAGGACAACATAGAAAAATCATATATTAACTACCTTCCACTGCATTTAGTTGATGGTGGAAAGAAAAGTATAAAATAAAATAAGCGAAAAGCCGAGAAGAAAGTTAAACATGGTTCGTTTTGTACTGATACAAAGATTTACAGAAATTTGCCAAATAAGGCCAGTGTCTACCATTCAAGAAGTCCAAAGTGCCACATACAGAAAGGTATGGCTACCAAGCCATTTCAATCTAAGATCACTAAGTCTACTACAAACAGCCAAATAGTGATAAGACCTATCCAAAATAGAATCACCACATAGTTCACAATTTTCTAGTTCATCAGTCAGAAAAACTGGCCGATGGCTTAAATTCAATACTCCAGCACGAGCTTTCATTATCCATTTAATCTGATCGAATGGGACATTAGAATTAAGATAATGGTTAAAACCTAATACAAAATTTAGCTCTCTATAAATCGGATACAGTTCATATTTCTTTACATTTTCTTTAATTTGAATTTTGAATTCAGTTCTGACTTTATCACATATAAAACGGAAACATCTATCAAATGTATTTATATTGTTTAAGCTTATTATTTCATTTGAGTCGAATTTTTTTAGTAAGTTATTGACCAAAATATGTTCAAATTTTGACTTGAGTTGCTACAATTAACGGTAGTCTATGGCTGGGCATAAATACTTAACAATATAGTCAAGATGTATTTTGAGTGTATGAGTGAAAATTGGTATATAATTAATTTCATTATGTATGAAAGCTGACGGGCCAAACATAGGCAATTTGAACAATTTTTTAATAAAATCCTCACAGTAAACACCATCCCAAACCTGAGCCCCATAACATACTATGGAACGACTAACTGAATTAAAAACTCGTATTTTTGAAACCAAGGTGCAAATTATTGTTTTCCATAAAACGCTTCCACAGCATGCCGAGCCCAAGTTTGGCTTTACTTACTTTTTCTTTTAAATGTAAATTAAAATTTACCTAACAGAGCCGACTAGCACACCTCCGCCATCTAAAAAGTCCACAATGTCATTAATAAACAACGAGAAGAGGAGGGGCGAGAGAAGGCACCCTTGTTTAACACCCGTGCAAACATCAAATTCAGTGCTTCTGCCTTCTTTACTCCACACTGAACCCACAGTATCTGTCAATAATAATTCAATTGCACTGGTAATTTTGGAGGAGAGTCCCAGACTGTGGAGCTTAAAAATAAGTGCATGACGATCTACTGTGTCAAAAGCTGACGAAAAATCTACAAAAAAGGCATACACCTTTTGTCTCTTGACCGACAATTTCAATTTAACAATATTTGTAATGGTAAATATATTATCAATTGCAAAATAATTCTGTCTAAAACCAGCCTGAAATTCCTTTAACACCCCGGGATTAGCCCAACATGAAAGTCTTTCTAGTAGTAGACCTGTATATAACTTCCCTATTACATATTGAATGATATACCCCTGCAATTAGTGACAACATTACTATCACCATTTTTAAAAAGGTGGAAAATAATAGAATTTCGAAAGCTGTAAGGGAAATATATATATATATATTTTTTTTTTTTTTACTTTCTCTTACTCTTAGTAAGAGGAAGTATTGTAATCGTGTCAAATTTTCGATATCGAGTATTCAACGAAAATATCCGTTTTTAGGTCTCCCGAGTCCAAAAAACTGGTTTTTAGCAAATGGTCTGTGGGTGTATGTGTATGTGCACAGCATAGCTCAAAAACGAAAAATTGTACTTGATATTCCGTTTATATATCACCATAGGATCTGACAGTAGGTCACCTGTCAAAATTCCTCAGCCGGAAGTACCACTTTATTAGTTTTTTTTTTTTCCGATTTCCTCAAAAATTGCTACGGCGATTTTCGTCAAACTACACATACAAAGAGCTAAAACTTTTATTTGAAACATTTCTCTGGAAAAATTCATTTAAGGGCACTTTTGGGGGAGGGGAGGGGTTATTTTTTTCTCAAAAGTGCTATCATAGTTGATTATACAATAATTCTATCATCGAAATAAAAATAATTAGAAATTAATAGATTGCCAAAACTCCGAAATTCAAGAAAATTAATAAACCTGAAGTGCACTTTTACTAAACAGTTTTTTCAGTTTTTGACGAAGTTCATTAAATTTGGAACAGAAACTATAAAAATTTGTCAATTTTTGAGAACTGGAGTAAGTGAAAGTTGTGTGAGTGTTTCACACCATGTTTTTTTTCTTGAAAAGGAATTTAAGTGAACAGATTCATATTTATTTGAATAATTACTTTTTTGTTTTTGTTTTGGTTCAGTCTATCCTCATTCTTCTAGCCGCACACCAGCCAAACACCATTCTGCAAACAACACGCTACTGCCTATCATCATAACTCTCAGCTCGGTCACTCTACTGTATAAACTCTTTTCTCTCATTATTGAGTAATAAAATCGTACAAATATAAATTGTGAGTTTAGTGCAAGTTCCTGTGACCTCATTTCACCATTTAATACATGCTACTATTACATTAGTTTCCGTGTATACATACATAAATGACAGTTAAGGTACATATATCACTTTTCTTAACAAAAAGTCGAAAACAGTATTGAAAAAATTGTATTAAATTTAGGTACACATATGTTATATGGGACAGTTAACCGGGTTCTTCTAAAGTAAGAGTTCAAATTTTTTAAGAGCGCGTTATATAAGAGAGTTTACTGTAAACAATAATTTTATTTGAATTTTGTACAAGAAATATCTAAATATATACTAAATTAGTATGGTATACTGGAAATGAATTTGTTGGAAATAAGATTAGAGTAGTAAAACGGGCCATGGAATATCCCGAAGGAATAATGCACACTATGTTATGTTTGTCTAATAGGTTTAGCAGGGTAGATAAACTAGTAGTGATTTTCTACCAGAATTCAGTTCCTTGAAGACATTATCTCCCCGAGGATTCTCTTATAATAGTATCTGTGTACTGTTGCTTATTGGAGTTTGTTCCATCTTTATACCTTTATTACTTGTTTATTGTTGTCCATTTCTCTTTGCCCATTATTTAAATTATTAAAAATTATTTGTGGGAAAACTTTAATAAAAAAAGTCTGATATGAAATCACTCACATGACTTTAACCACAATAATTTATTAATGTGATAGGTCTCTCGGATGAATCGCCATTTTCATTTTTATTTACATTAAATTTTTTGTAGCGTTTTATAAAATATTTTAAATTTCTTGTCCATAACGCGTAAATTGCTTTAATCACAAACAAATTACAAAAATGTACTTCTTATTATTAATGTCCATAGTGGACGAATGCAATGCATTTCTTATTTGCATTTTATTTGAGCATTGGTTACTTTAATAATTTGATCGTCACCCTGTGATGGTGACTTTTACTAATGAAAACTGGACACTTGAAGTGGCAATTAATAGTAGGTAGCTACCTGCCATTTTGGTGCAGTACCAACCATATCATTTCTATGCCACTCACTACTTCATTACATTATGTAACATCCCGGAGGAGTTTTGCTAACCACGCTCCTGCTGGAGTTTGTAATTGCTTTTTCTTTTCTCATTAGTGATTTCTTTGTGTGTAAAAATAAAGGGGGAATAAATACTTGGAATATAGGAAAAAAATTCCACTATCCCTGAGTAAAATCTTATATTTTTTTACTTTCATAAAATTAGTCACAATTAGTTGTGTTCATCTAGAAGGTCTTATCGTAAAGTGTGAAACACTCGCACAGCTTTCTCATACTGCAGATTACAAAATGATAACTGATAAATTTCATAGTTAGTATACGAAATTTAATCAAATTTGTCGGTGTTTTTATGGAGAATATCGTAAAATCAGCCAAAAAAAAAACTGTTGAGCCAAACCGCACTTCCGGTTAACTAATTTTCTTGAAACTCTGAATTTTGGCAACCTATTTATTTTTAATTAATTTTGTTTAGATGATAGAATATTGTATAATCAACTATGATAGCACTTTAGAGGAAAACCTCCCCCTCCACTCCCGCAAAAGCCCGTTTAACTGACTTAACAGGAAAAATATTATAAATGAAACTTGCAGCTCTTTGTATGTGTAGTTCACATACATGGTTTAAAGAAAATCATTGGAGCCGTTTTAGAGTAGGAGTTAACTGAAAAATACTTTTTAGTAAAAATGCACTTCTGGTCATCCGATTTTCTCTTCAAACTCGGAATTTCAACAACATATTTAATTCTAATTAATATTATTTATATCATAGAATTGTGTATCATAGAATAAACTGAAATAGCACTTTAGTGGAAAACCTTAGCCCACCCCTTCCCCAAAAGTGCCCTAAAATGAATTTTTCCTGAGAAATGTTTCAAATAAAAGTTGTAGCTCATTATGTGTGTGTAGTTGATACTAAGTTTAAAAAAAATCGATGGAGCTTTTTTTGAGAATATCACAAAAAACTGAAAAAAAAACTACTCAATAAAGTGGGCACTTCTGGTTGAACGACTTTTACGAAAAGCTTATTTTCCTGGTGGCATTTTAACGAAATATTAAGTTTGTATATTTTGCGATTTTTGTTTTTTGAGATGTGCTATTCCACACATATTGCTAAAAACTACTTTTTCTGGACTCAGGGAACCTAGAAACAGCAGTTAAAGAAAGTAAAAAGCAGTACATGAAGTGTAAAATCCCAAACTGTATGATGTACGTCTTTTTTTTTTTGCTCCGATTTTGTTGAAGTAAATAATCCTTATTCTAAATATTTTTTTATGTATTTTATTAGTTTGTTAAATAATCACTATTGATTTTTCCCAATATATTAATAAGTATTGCAATGCACCACAACAGTCATTTATTTGGTGAATTTTTTTAATCACCATTAAACATTGCCTTTTCATTTTTTCTCCACAAATCATTTTCCCAAAGCTTACTTGAAGTAACTTCCACAAATAATTAAATTACCAAAAATCTATGAGCATTGGAGAAAACAAAACTTAATTGTTATGGCATTCTGGAAATAGCAACCAAAATAGTTGTATTACAAAGTATTATAGTTTACAAAAAATACTACCATATCTGTCGTATATACCTGAAGGTGGTAAATATACCGTACTTTTTTTTGTATAGAACTTTTTACCTTGCAATTTAAAAATTTTTTTTTTTTTTTCTACCAACTTCTATCGATATATTCACAAAACAGATGGTCTATATGTAACTAACACCTTAAATGGTAGCCAGTAATTACTTGTATGTATATATATTTGTGTATGTGTGTTTTATGTAATACTTACTTTTATTGCAGTATATGTATATATATCGTAATATATATATTTGTGAATTTTTTACATCACTTTTAATTATCTATATCGTAATATTTATATGTATTACTGAAATTTTGTATACTTATATTACACGTACATATTATTATATACAATCTTTACTCTCTCACCTGACTTAAGTATAATATATGATAGTTCAAGATCCTTGTACAACCTTGAACTTTATGATACACAGCATAATCATTTGTCTGTAGTTACAACACATCTCTCTTCACCAAAACTTAATAAAGTACCAATAAATCAATAATAAAGCAATAATTCGCACAATCAATTTAACTGTCATATTTAATTAACACTACAAAATTCAGTCTTTTCAAATTTATTTTGAGTTTGTACGTAATGAAGTCTTTTTAATTGAATTCTATACAGTCCACTAATTTGAGTTCAAAATTTGTCTACCACATTTCAGTCAGACGTTTTAAGCTCTACCAATTTACTGTTATCCATATAATATTAATGATTTTTACTTCGATTGATTAGTTTCTTGTAAATTCTATTTTATAGAGGAAGATTTAAGAGATTTGTCTGTCAAAGCTACTTGTTTTGGCTGTTAACTGAACAGGTTATGATTTAATTATCATTCAACCATTTCCAGATTTATTTAGTAAGATGATATCGTTTTTTTTTAGAAATGGCGAACTTCAAAGGTTTTTAAAACTCATTCAAATAAAATATTCACTCACACTATAAAATATTATTCAAATTCATACATACTATATTCTTTTGAAAATGCGAAATATTTCCCGCAGCTACCTGTAGGAAAGCTCGAACGTTTGAGCATGTTCAGTATCATCCTTTTCTGGATTCCTGGGAAAATTTTCAAATGTAAAAGTGTTGTAGCCATACTTGGACGTCAGATAGCTGTCAAGTTCTCTGTCTGTTACGCCAGCTCAGGGTGATACTGGATGATTCACTGAAAGATGTTGTATTATTAATTGTAGGCCTAAACCTATTATAGTCAAATTGAAACTTAATTGCCAGCTAGCATATAAATAAATAAATTAAATATAAAACTTTGCATGAAATGAAACAAAAAATCTTCGAAGGGAAATTGGCTCAGCATTCACTCGCAATTATGATGGAAAAGGGAGAGGTACCTCTCTATAACCTACCGTTACTTATACTGTTTTATACTACGGTCGCTCATAGTTCAAAGTTATTTGCTGCATTTCAATAAATATGCCCGTACTTAATGTCCGAGTGTGCCCTGCACATTATCTATTGAAAAAAATGTTTAACTAACTTAAAGTACATTATTTTGTTGAAGTTTTGGTTTAGTATTCAAACAGTGTTTAATTAGTATACAAAATTTAAGGAATATCATTCGAGCCATTTGGGGGGGGGGGACACGAGAAAACTGAGAAAAATGATTGAATAAAGTTGCACAATTGGTTGATAAGAGTTTGAACCAAAATCTTGGCATCGGATCAGTCGAGTTACTTGATACGAAATGTGGAGATTGAGCGAGCTTCCGGAAGTAATTTTGTTGAACACATACACAAACTCACATAGAATAATAGCTATAAACTTTCAGGGAATATCAAAACATACAATACAAGAAAGTGAAAAAAAACGTTGCAAAACATTCAGACTACTTTGCACTCTAATCTAGTTGAGAAATTTTCCACAAAATTGGCATGACGGTGTGTGATTATATTAAAATCCACTTAGCGGGTGGCTAACAATATAGCTCGCCTATATTCCTCATAAATTAAATTTTGTTCGTGAAATGTTAATTGATTGTCTCATAATGCATTTCAACTTCCGATTTATTGATAAAAATTTTTCCAACTTTAAATAATGGTTTATACGTATTATTGGTTACAATTTAAAGAACGCCCCTGATATCTGTTGAAAGAACAATTTAAGAAAATCGTAGCCGTTTAATAAAGTCTTGTAACTTCTTAAGAACAGTCCAGAAAAGTTGGCTAATATATATTATATATATATAATATATATATATATGTATATGTATATAAAATCTTTTTCCAAGTGCAAGAAAAACTTATTACAAACTTAGCTCACCCAAGTCCATTATGCAGTATGAAATAACATAAATAGTAAGTACCCTCCATTAAACTTTCATTTGAATTTAGTTAATTAAACTTTTATTTATTTGAAATTTGTCAGATGATTTTCTTTGTTGGCCGTTAGTGTGATAAACTTTGTTTGCCTTCTTCAGGAACAATACAAAAAAAAAAAAAAAAAAAGAAAAATTATATCATGAGTCTGTTACCGTAACTGTAAGTCTTACAGACTTAGCAGTCCCACCGAAACGCCGAATTTTTTTATTATTAAAAACAATTAAAAATTACTTCTTTTTTTTTTTACCTCGAATTGGTCGATAAGCCAACAAATTTTTGTTTCATATTTGAAATTTTCTTTTAATCTTTTTTTTCTTCGACGGATTTGCAAAGTGGAAAAATAGTTCAAAATATTTAACCGGATAGTAAAACTATTGATTTATGACGTATAGTAACAGTAATATTACACTATTAATAATAATCCAGAAATACCAGTACCCTATTTAACACGTCTTTAATGCTAGTTTAATGGATAATAAACAATTTAATTAAAAATATCATATCTAAAATATGCACATAATTAATTTTAATTTATAGAGTAACATTAAACTTTTGAATTTTTAATGATTTTTACTGGACTCATCGCTTTAATATATTAAAATAGGGAACTTATTTTTAATAAACCTTTTTTTAAGTGCTTTTGAGGATATCATTATATGCTTTTAAATTTTTGTGGTTCGTTTCCTCTAGAGCAGTGATGGCGAACCTATGACCCGCGGGTCACAGAGTGACCCACGCCACAATTTTAAACGGCCCATGCTATATTTCAACGATTTCCCAAAACAAAAAAACAATAATGATAACAATGCATACATGTAATTTCATAAACTTAAACATACTTTAGTACACAACTGTTAGGCCGTAATATATACTTGGCACTGAAAAAAAACGAACGCTTCATTTAGAACACGCGGGTGGAGCAGTCTATGTTAGGTTATATCTATGGACGACAAGAGTAACTTTAAAATATACTGGGCATTCTATAATTTAAAAATGGAATTAGCAGAATTTCAAAACAGTTTTATGTGGATAAACAAATTTGACAATTTAATTACAGAGTTATAGAAACAAAACTGTGAATATAATTCATACAAAAGTAAAAGAATAGATCAGAGAATTGAAAATATCATATTAAATGAATGGGATTTCTTGCCAAGTACATTTACCGCAATGAAAAAACTAGCAACTGCATTCTAACGATGTTTGGAGCAACTATTTTCTTCTTTGAATTTTATAAAGTCTACTTGGGGAGTTTTGTAAAATCGTGACTGATGCAGATGCAAAATTAGTGATTTCCAACTATGAACCAAATAAAGAAGAATTGTCTAAAAACAAACAACAAGTATCGCATTAAATATGTGAACAGTAGTTTTAGTTTTTATTTATTTTATTAATAAAAAATTCTATATTTACTGCTTTTTTCATTATAAACCTAATGTACATTTATCGAAATAAAATTTAAATACCAAGTATGCAACCTTATTTTTTTGTCACAAATATTATGTCCGACCTACTGTCAAATCTTAAAAAAAATTATATAATATTGACCCACACGGAAAAAAGGTTCGCCATCATTGCTCTAGAGGAATAAAATATGATTCAAAATATACATTTAACAGGAACTAGATATTGTTAGTGGATATGAAGATCATTTTTCGTTTGATTTAATTTGATAATGCTGGTTAGCATGTTACCTAGTGTATACTGCTTGGAGGCGGTGTCATTGATCTACAAAGCAGCCTTCACCTATGTTATTTAGGAAAGACATAGTTGTAGGTATTTTGCTTTAAGGTCTGTGGGTTTGTAGACACAGTCAGTACGTACTTTGTAGGTTACGTGACTTTGTTGCAAGGAGCCACCGATTCCTTTCGCTAATCCCATATGTTCACCCATATTTAATCAAGGTTGAAGTGATTATATTTAAGTCCAGAAGAGAGCGAAGATTACATTGAACAACATTTGAAATTGAAAGTCATCAATTCTTCAGAATCCTCTAAATTCAATTTTAGGAAGTTCTATTTCGAAAAATAGTTATGTAAAAAAAGTGTTAATATATCTGTGCATTCCTTGTTTAAAGAATATCGGTGTATTCGTTTAAGAAATTCGAAAACTTATTCAATAAATTGATACTTCCGGTTAACCAATTCCTCCCAAATTTGGAATACTAGCAAAACATTTATGTATCATCATTTATAAAGATGGCAGAACTATATATCTCCTTTATTATTATAAAGGGTAGCTTAACATTGCTGTTTTTCCAGAACTTCTCTATAAAAAAAAGGAAAACTTTTCCTGATTAATATTGCAAATAAAAGTGATGATAGGTGTTTATATGTGTAGAGTACATGGACGTTAAAGCTAATCTGGAAAAAATTAAAATTTAGTAAAGTTGCACTTCAAAACCTTATTTAATCAAAAACCTTATTGTCACATGCGGTGTGGTAATGCCTGAACGAAGGTTTGAGCTCCCTGCGATTTTTCTTTTTTGTGTTATTTAGTTCACACAGATTCACACATACATACACACACACACCATTCACTAAAAACATTTTTTTTTTTAAGACCCTTTAACATCTATGGTCATTGGCGCCCGGAGCCTTCTCAGTTCACTGCCGGGCCTCCGGACAGCGTTCTGTCGTTACAGACAACACTGTCCATCACCGGGCAGTGAGCTGTAGAGGCTCCTAGGAAGAAAACAATCCAAGGATAGTGAAATGTGATTGGTGTGATGTGTTGTTGTATGTCTGTAAGTATTGTAGCATGAACGGTATTGTAAAGGGCTTGTGTGTATGTATGGTTTAAGAGAAGAGAAGCAATAAGAAATAAGTAAGAAATCACTACTAGATTAAATTAAATATATTATCCTTAAAGAAATTGAAATACTTTTTGAATATCCCAATGATATGTTTATTAAATCAATTATTTATGTAGATTAAATGCTAAACTGACACAGAAGTTGACTCTTTAAATAATACTGGTAGAATGTCCAATTTAGACTGTGTGTGGTTGAATGCAGAATTTAGACTCTCTTGAAAGAGTGCTTTCTCTTGGTAGTTCAAATCCTCCCCTGTGAGAAGGGGCAAAAGACAGAGCTAACTAAGTCCTGTGACCTCTCGTCTAACGGTGGTTTACTTCAATATCCTTAAAATAATGATTTTTTTCAAATAAAATATATTTTCATTTACTTCTTCCACTACAGTAGCACAGCTGGACTCGAACCCGGCTCCTCCGCTTGGGAGTCCAGTACGCTAACCACATTCTCTTCCCTTACTACTCATGGGCCTTCAAAACCAGTTTGTTTCCGGTGAATGCTCAATTTCAAAATTTATACTTGCCTGGTTTCATGGTTAACCATATTCAATGAGGTGGTTTCTTCAGGACAACACCTCCATAGCACTCAATTTCGAAAATTTGATCTCAAGAGTGTAAAAGAAAGTGTAACGACAGTGTAAGAGGAGCTACATTCGCCGTTGTTAGGTAATAAAACTATATGTATATATTTGAAACGTATATATATTTATGTAAGACAGATAGACGTTTCGCCAAAAACATTTTTCTTCGTACTTAGGGTACTTCAAAACATATACTCGTATTTCCGATGAAAATACAAAAATTCCGTTTCAAAAATTTAACCCCATCGCAATACTGAGTTAGAGAAAGTAAAAAAGTAATAATAATTTGTATGTATGAGTAAGAATTCAGCAAAATAAACGTTCATTCTATCTTTAAAAAGTATATTACATGAAAATTTAAACTAAGGCACATAAATGGTCCCCTTGACGATAAAGGATTAACAGACAGGCTTAACATTTTCCTTATCCAGCTGGTAAGGAAAAATTTAAACTTTTTTACTATTATTTTCTGATAGGAAGTGAGGTATGCCAAACTATTTCAAGAGGTTTATCCAAGCTAGCTGTTTCTTTTTGGCTGAGCGACCGGTCTCGGGCAATAAACATGTGCGATCATCGACTAGCACACTACAAAGTCAAGCTACATACTATCATATATATATATATATATATATATATAAAAACTACACCACCGTGGTTTGCATCTGTTACCGCTTTTACAGATTCCACGAATATCATATGTCACGTAATATAGTCAGCCTTAACCACCCGATCCTATCTACTGATGTTAGTTTTCAGCATGACTGAACAGAGTTATTTATCCACAAAAAAAAAAAAAAAATGAATATAGAATTTGTTCTGAATTTTATTTTTGTTTTTGGTTAAATAGAGTGAGAAGGGGGTAGGGAGGGAATCAGTAATATGAAACTTTAGTGTTAAGAGTTTAGAATACATATCGAAATAACATCAAGACAAAAATTGGTGAACTCATTCAAGTTTTTCGATGTTAGTTTTTCTTTTTTTGTTTCGTTTTCCAAATACTACACGGTGTACTTCTTAGGTTGCTGTTATAACCTTCACATTTACTTTGTGAAAGAAAAAGAAAGTTTTTAACAAGTTTCCAAACTGTACCACCTTGCTCCTCCTATAATATGTTATAAGGAAAAAGTTTTTTGTTTGAACACGCTTTTTTTTTTTTGTCAATATTTATATTGGTTTATTTTCCGGCTAGTGTGTTTAAAAAAAAAAAGTCAGGTTACTGGAACCCCTTTGCACTTAGTTTATTTGTTTTTGTTAATCATATTACGGTTCTACTCAAATTAATTTTAATAAAAACTATGTAAAACATTAAGATCTTCGGCTTGAGACCTGTCATTAGTTTGGTTTAAACCGACGTTTTGCCAATATTGCAAAGGCCAGGGTGGTGTTGGTTTGTTCTTAGTCGATCAACACTGGCAAATATTCAAAGTTGTAGAAGAGGCGAAACCTTACTTCTTATAATGGAATTGATGAGGAGAGAAATTAGGATTGATTAATTAGACGAGATATGAAGAGACTGTTATAATATGGCTATACGCTTACACAAACTGCACTGGACTAGTGATGATATTATAGAATAAAGGGTTAGAGTTGAGTTATGACACGATGTGATGTATATGGTTGAATCTGATAGATTGAAATCTGTCTAGATCTCTCACTGCTTATATACAGGTTTCCCCCAGTCTAGCCTGCTTAAGTGAGAGAGTACCAGAGAGAGTCTGTTTTCTCTCGGTCGGGCTTGTGTTCTCTCTCTCTCTTGCCGACTCTCTCTGGTACTCTCTCACTGCTTATGTACAGGTTTTCCCCACTCTAGCCAGCTTAAGTGAGAGAGTACCAGAGAAAGTCTGTTTTCTCTCGGTCGGGCTTGTGTTCTCTCTCTCTTGTTGTAACATTCTCCTGCATGTGATTGACTTTTAGATGACGAATCCAATTCCAGCCCTTCCCCCCTTACTATTTGCAATTTGCATGCTACACTCACATTTTCATCTCTCACAAAATAGTTTTCTGCATCACTTTAAAGATTTCTTATATATAATACCTGAAAGATCCGATCTACTGCAAGCATATCCTTAGATTTGATTGAACATGGAGTGAGTCATAGATCCCAGACACTACAGAGGCTTTATTGTGCTTAAAGCATATTCTTAGTGTATAAGACTCAATAATAATATATAAGACTTGGTATACTGATGCCAAATTTACAATGCATAGCTGACCTTGAACGTCATCGTTAAGAAATCTGATTTTGTGACGGATTTAACGCTACCATAACTTCTTCTAATGAATAAATAGAGAAGAACTAAATTAAAATACCCCCCCCCCCATCCCCATACACACGAGTAGAATGAAAGAGACCAATTTCTAAAAACCACTTTTTTCGGACTCAAGGGACCTCAAAAAATTTATTTCCGGTGAATGCTGAAAACTAACATCAGTAGATAGGATCGCAAGAAAACAGAAAATTAAAAAAAAAAAAAATTATTTAGTGAATGTTGTTGGAGATAAAAGACGATAATCTCAGGCTAAGCGGTTTCGTTGTTTTAGCATTCATTGAAGCAACTGACTGAAGGACTAAAATTTAATCATCCAAAGCTACGTATACATGGAATGTCGTACATACCAACAAATTTATTGCAGATTCTCGACTATATTTTTATTAAATATCAAAGTCAATTTAATGTTTAATAAAAATTTCAAATTTTAAAACAATTTTGTTAGAATTTCAATCATTTTTATAAGGGAAAGTCATGTCAGATTTTTAAATATACCGTCACACCAGCCTACGATGAATATGTTGTTATGAATATGTTTTTCTTTCCGGCTATCACTCTCTGGCTAGTTGTACTATTATCACGTACAAGGCGCTAAAGTTTCTTATCAGCACTTGCTTTATAAAGTGCTTCACTTAAAAAACTAGGTTACCTTTTGTTTCGCTAGCCCACTTTATAAGGGGATGAAACAGAAAGTCTTAAAATATCTCTACTATGTTATTACGAGGACATTTTAATAAAGTTTGTATAAATTTTTGTTCAGTACAAAATTTTCATAAATTTCAACTTCTTATTTTCATTGCTAATACGCCTCATTATACTATATCAACTTTCTTAATTATTTTATGCCAAAATTGCATATTTTTTAAATAAATGAATATATATATATATATATATATATTTTAATTATAACTTTTTTATTGCCTTCAGCTTTGCAGTTTTAAAGATCATTTCATTAAGATTCTGGCTCGGCTCTATTTAGGTTAATTTAGTTAACCTAATTAGACTCTAATTAGGTTAGTTTATCAGAGACCTTTTCCGTGGAAGCCTGCTTCATTTTGTGGTCATCGACCGGTTTCGGGCGTTCGCGCATTTTCAGGATGCGCTTTTCAGACAGTGTGCCAACACAGACTCGTACAGAGACTTAGTTTCACACTAACTGAGGTGTATGTTTAAAATACTAAACTCTTAAACTAGGTAAAGGGATGTGGCCAGATGGGTGGGAAAACACGTGTTTGGGTTGTTAAAGGGCAAATTCTTTTCTTACAGTGGACGCGGGGGTCTAATCTTTAAACTCTGTTGTTGGAGGGAGACTTATTTCACAATTAACTAACCAAAATATTAAGAATATACAAAAAATAAAAAATAGAAAATAAGATACACAAAACAAATCTAAATAAAATTAAACAACGATTAAACTAACATTTTAAAATTCATTCATTCGTTTAATACTGAAGATTTTTTATATAATTAAGTTAAGTTTTCCAGTTCCAAAGAATTAAGAAATTCCAGTCATTCTTTCTCTTTTTCACGCTAGTTTCATCGTGGTCGTTATGTCATCGGGTTTGTGTTTGTTAGTTTTTAGGTGATTGGCGTAATTTGAGTCAACTTTGTTGTATTTGTATGATCTGATGTGTTCGGTAAATCGTTCCTTGATTTTTCTGCCGGTCTGCCCCACGTAAATGTTGTCACAGTCCGGGCACTTCAACTCGTAGACCCCACTGCTGTCATACACGTCAGTGAACTCGGTACGAGTGCGGAGTTTTTTGCCTAATTTGTTGTTTGTCCGGAAGGATGTCTTAATGCCCAGTTTTTTGAAAAAATTGGTGAGTTTGTACGTGTGGCTTCCCAATATATGTGAATGTGGCGAATTTGTCTGCTGTTTTTTTGTCAGCCTATTTCGGCGGTGTGGTTCGTTTTTGAGGAGTTTATTAACGATGTTTGTATTGTACCCATTGTTTTCAGCTATTTTGTAGATTGTCTGCAATTCTTGTGTGTGGTTCGCGGGTGTGAGGGGTGTGTATTTAAGTCTGTTCGTTAGGTGTCTAAGTGCAGCTAGTTTGTGTTGGGTGGGGTGGTTAGAATTGTGCGGTATGATAGCATCCGATGTAGTTGCTTTTCTGTATATTCCGTACTCTATTTTATGGTCGGTTCTTGTGAGTTTCATGTCCAAGAAGTTGAGGGTGTTGTTCGTTTCTTTTTCGTATGTGAATTTTATTTTCTTGTTTATGTTGTTAAGGTAATGTACTATTTTGTCTACGTCTATGTCGTTTTGCAAAATGAGGAATAAATCGTCCACGTATCTTGCATAAAACGTTACGCCGAATTCCTCTTTCAGTTTGGGTACGTAAGTTTCCTCCATGTTTTTTATAAATATTTCTGATAGTATGGCCGATGTGGGGTGCCCCATTCCCAGCCCGTCGGTAGCGAGGTAGAACTTGTTGTTAAATCTAAAGTAGTTTTGTGTCGTTGTGGTTTGTACTAAGTTCGTGAGTTGGTGGACGAATTGCATGGATTCTTCTCGTTCCAACTTCTGTTTCATTAAGTCCAGTGTGTCCGTGATTGGTATGGAGGTGTATAGGTTGGTAATGTCAAGGGACAGCAAACGGGAATTGGGGGTGAGTTTTATATTTTCTGTTAATTGGATTAGGTGTTGTGTGTTTCTTATATCGTATGGTTGTCCAGCTCTGCGGAACCAACCACCACAACAAATAGGTTAATTTAGTTTATTATTTTTATTAAACAATATTTAAATAGTTTGCAGAAGGTAAAGTTAAGTTTATTTTTAAGTTTTATGACTTAAACGAACCAATCTATCCTTCCGTTTAACAACTTCTTAATGGGTAAGTGACTGCTTATTTATTATTGAGGTGATAGCTAAACTCAAAGATGATAGATGGTCTTTGGGAGGGGAATTCTTTTGCACGTGTATGATAGATGGTCTTTGGGAGGGGAATTCCTTTGCACGTGTATGATAGATGGTATTTGGGAGGGGAATTCTTTTGCACGTGTATGATAGATGGTCTTTGGGAGGGGAATTCTTTTGCACGTGTATAGAGGAATTTCAGTTGAAGAAAATTATAAAATCATGAAGTTCTACTGCTCTTAATCCTTATGTTTCTGTAATATTACAAATGTATGTATCGCGTTATACTATGGGGTGTACGGGAAGTAGGGACGAAAATTAAAGTGCTGTAGAACATACAAAATTTATTGAAAATTTAATTTTTTATTACAAATACATTAAGTAACATCTCCCATTTATGCATGAAAAATTATATCCTCCATATGACCACCCAAGGCAACGAGCAACGCGTTCACAAACATCTGGTGGGATGCCATTAATAACTATTAACTTGGTGATAAATTCAGTTGTTGGGCTCATCGGCGAAACGATTTTCTGGGGTTTACGATCACATTATCATGCATGACAGCAATGTTTTCTTCTGTTCGAACAGAACGCGGTCGTCCTGTTTTCTTAACATTGCAACAGAACTCGTGGTCTCAAACTTCTGGATCAACTTACGAACTGAGGCTTCGCTTGGAGCAGCGTTACGTCCGAGTGTCACACGCAATTCACGAACGGTTGCCGTGGGGCTTTCACTGTTTTTATAAACTTTTTATCACTTGTATACGTTGGTGAGTTGTCATCTGCTCCATGACGAAAATAAACATTAAACAACAATGCTCACCACACAAACGCTATCTGGCTACTAATGGGAAGGATAGCAGATAACAAACATGAAAAAACCATTGCCGCCAACCGTCATATAACAAAATGGCGCCCAATTCAATTTCGTCCCTACTTCCAGTACACCCTTTATATCACCATGTACCAATTTCAACAAGTATATTAATTTTTCGTTGTCATTGTATTATTAGTTGCTAGTAACATCGTCTAGATCTACATACTATTGTAAGATACAAATTCTTATCTTATGAATATGATGGCTACATATTAGTTATTTTTCGAACATAACAAAACTGAACGAAAATTCTCGTTAAATCGAGAATTTGGAAAGAATTTCTCGATACGGATTGCGCGTATATATATATATATATATATATATGTCCCTGCTTTATGGGCCATCAAAAAAATACAATATTGAACACCTAGAATTTCCTTTGTGCCTCTATTACAAATTAAACGATATATCTGTAGTATAAAAAAACAATAATAAAATAAACAGAATTAGGTTCATATTTAATATTACATAAGAGTTAATGATGTTAAAAATATGAAATTAACCTGTTTCTCATGTGACCAATATAACAATGGGTACAAATTATGGGTTATGCAGTTTATTATTATTAATGTAGGAGTTATGTACGTATTTCTCTCAACTTTTCAGTGTCTTCTTGTCTCTTTCAGTTACCATATATATACATACTCTCTCTCTCTCTCTCTCACACACACATACACACACACACACACACACACACAACAACATATATATATAAACCAATAAACTTTTATACCAGCTGTTACTAAGAGCAGTTTGGCTATGCGGTATTAGACGCATTGAATACAACTTCTATGTAATACACAGAAACTTCTGGGGAAGATCCTCGATGCTTCATTTTTCCTGTTGGAATATTCCTATTGGAAGTTTGTAGTAGACTGTCTATAAAGCCAAATCCACAGTGACCTGAAAAGATCACTCCCTTAAATCCTAATGTTTGTGTATACAATGCAGTTGGTCTATAAGTATGTACAATGTGTGGGTAATTGTATGTGTTTGTATAACTGTGTATGGTGCTGAGCTATAGAGAATTTGCTTTTAGGTACGCTAAGCAGTTTAATTCACCAAGCAGATGCATACATCAACCACCTCTGTAGTGCCATAATGTGTACTATGTATTTGTGTAGGAAGTGTCACAATATAAGAGTTAGACTGGAAGATGTCAATATTCCTAAAGAAGTGGCTAGTCTATTCCCCCCTCCCCTACTGGTTCCCATTGACCTTAATACAGTAGAAATCGGTTATAACGAACTTCAGGGGACTGTCAAATTTTGTTCGTTATAAACGGTATTCACTATAACCAATATATCGTTTATAGCGAACAATTCGTTATATTTGAATACCACATCCAATGCATACATATGTGTGTATGGGTGCATAGTGAAGTTTTGATTATGCGCAAGTAATTTAAACATGATTTTTCAAGGTTTTTGAGGAAATTCAAAATTCTAATCTGTTAAAGGCATTTATTTGCATACATATTGTAATCCGTTATCTTTTTTTGGCGTTTGGCCTGCATTACTTGTCCGCATTAAAAATTTGATGTTCAGTGTAACCTTCTTTAATTTTAAGCCAGACATTTTCAAGCCAGTCTCCAGCCAAACTCTGTTTAACACTAGCTGACTCACCTGAGATTTTTCCGGGGACTAGATCATGCCGAGCACGAAATCTTTGTATCCATAACGAGCTGCATGCGAAATTTTTTTTTTTTAAAAGAGAAGCTAGCTCATTTGCTTTGGCCTGAAGGATAGGACCATTAATGGGTATGTTGTTCGCTCGTTGTTGTTTGAACCAACTTAAAAGTGCGGTGTCCAAATCATTGTGTTGAGAGGCTCGTATTTTTTAACTTTATGGTACTTGTTGAATTGTTCAATTGTCTTCTCTTTGTACGAATTCCCGATATATAGAACGAGGTGTCCCCATTTCACTCGCAATACTATTCGCACAATCTCCCGATTGAATTCGAGAAATAATTTCGAATTTTTCCTCAATAGAAAATGAGTGACGAGGCATTGTCATTCGTTAACAAACTCAAACTGTGAGGTTCAAGTGTATGTTTTCTAAGACTGTAAAGTTGTAGAGTTTAAAAGTGGAGAAATCATTCCGAGAATTAATTTGGCAGCTGCGTTTACACTTACTTCCTGTTCACTATAAACGAACTGCCAACAGTTCAATGAATCCTGGAATATGTTTCTTATAACCAATTGGTATATTATTAACGGTTTTACATTATAAACCGGTCACTATGCATTTTACCTACTATGACGTTTCACGGGACCGGAGGTTTTGTACGTTACAAACGGTTGTTCCTTATACCCGGTTCCTTATACGATTTGTACTGTAATATATTCTTTTTCTTTCTGATTTAGCAACAATTCGTTTTTTTTTCACATTTCATTCATCCGTAGCAGTTGGCCACCAATCATTAATAGAAGAGCTTTTCACTCCTTCAATACCACAGCAGTTCTTTTGGCGTTTATATTGAGGCGTCATATTAATTGAAATCATGATATCAAAATAGCGTCACTTAGTGCCTCCATCTAGTCCAAAGATTTCTGTTATTGTAATATGATCGTTGGAAACAACTGTTGCAGTAATAAATTGCAATAAAAAAATAAATAATTACATGAGATATTTACTATCTGGTACGGCCAATAGATAGATTGGTTATCCCTCCATTACTATTGTACCGTCAAAAAATAAAATGAAAACAACTAGTAAAGTGGTACTTCCGGTGGAGGAATTTTGACAGATAACGTAGTGTCAGATCCCATGGTGATAACTAAACGGAATATCAAGTTTCAACTTTCTACAGTTTTTCGTTTTTGAGCTATGCTGTTCACATACACACACACACACACACACACACACACACACACACACACACACACACAGACCATTTGCTAAAAACCACTTTTTTGGACTCAGGGGACCTCAAAACGGATATTTCCGGTGATAACTCGATATCGAAAATTTGACACTATTACAATACTTCCTCTTACTAGGAGTAAGAGAAAGTAAAAAAGGTACACTAGCTATTTCAAAGTGGACTGTATTTAATACAAAAAATAAAGGAAAGGTGTACAGAATTACAAGAGATTATCTAATGTCAAGGCTGAACAATTGCATTTATTAGGGATTTTCAATGATATTTCTCTCTCGCTTGGAATTCGTCGATGAAGATGCTGCTGGAGCTGTGCCATTGTCGCCTACACTCACGTACATCCGCTCTGGTACAGATAATGGTGGATAGAAAAATGATGCTCTTCTTGATGATAATGAAGTTGATGCTGCTTTACAAAAGGTTGAAGAAGATGGTGGTCCGTAATTTCCACAATGGTTGATATAGGGAATGGTACACAAGCGTACAAAAAAATGTTAAGTAAGGTTCAAGGTGTGGCCACACAGAATTTGAAATCAAATTCAACTCACTACTCTGTACGCTAACAAAGCAGCGGAGCAACTAACTGTAGGTTGAGAATAAGTCTTTGTTATGAGCGAAAACATTATAAGTTCAAAGTGCAGGCGAGCCAGAGACAGAATTCACACATATTGACAAGAGAGAAACATAATAGATGTTTTGTGGTAGTGATAGCGATAGAGAATTGATGTTTATTACATACGATTATTAAAATTTTATTCCATTTATTCTCCTTACGGACGCTCCACTATCTAATAAAGATTTCTATAATTAGAATATTTTTTTTTGTTTTATTTTTGTATACCCCTCCTTGCTAGTAACCCTAGAAAAAGGGAAATTGATAACAATATTAGTTGGAGGTAAATTAATGTTGATTAACATGACTATGACGTCATCTTCTGTTTCCATTGTTATTTTATTTGAATAAATAAACAACATAATGTGGTTTAATTATTTGCATACTCTCACTGTTTATCAGATTAATTTACATACTCTTGTTTATTTTCTTTTAATTATCGTTAGTTTATCATTTTAATTTTGCCCGAAATAATAGAAAAGCTATATTCAGATTTCTTTTTCACTATTTTTTTATAAGTATTTTTTTTTTGGACATTATTGAAATTTTTATATTTACTTCCAAATGTGGAAGAATCATTTTTAATCCCAAATTTAGGAAAGTAAAGAGACTTTTAATTTAATTATCTTCTTTGCTACTGGGTAAATATAAAAACCCAGGAAAAATATAAAAACCTGGCGGGAAATATTAACACGATTTATTTCATATTTATTACAATTTAGTTGACGAATTGTCTTTATATTTAGGATTTTTAATAAACATTTACAACGCCCCTAACAAATATGGTTGTTAGTGTTAGAAACATAAAATTAATTTGAATATGATTACATTGTAAAGCAGCGTTCCTTAATAACCCGGGTAATGAAACGGCAGTTTAAAGTCAAGCCTAACAAACAGATTCTGCAGAATCACCCTAAATTAATTTCACGAGAGAAAATATTTCAAATAAATTTAATATTTTGTGTTGATTCTTTTGTCCAATTTTGAGAAATGGATGTTGAATTATTCTATTGAGGATTTCAAATTTGAAAGGACAAATTGCCTCACTATAAACTTTTTTCTTATCCCTCCCACTTTTTAACAGTTTTTTTTTTTTTTTTAATTTAAAAAATACTCTCTCTTCATTTCAATCTCATCGTTCTCAATGTACACTCCTCTCCTACCTTAAGATATCTTTATCTGTTTAATTTTCTCGTATTGTTAATATCATTTTGAAATGTTATTGGTGTGATGTGTTGTAGTGTAGTGGTTTGTGGAGTGAACGGTTTAGTAAAGGGCTTGTGTGTATATATGTTTAAGAGAGAAATATTAGTAATAATCAAGAGAGCACCACTGTTTTTAAAATAATTATATTATTCTCTAAAAGAATTTAATTTTTCAATATCACAATAATGTGCCTATGTATACAGAAAAATTTAAACTTGCGTTTTGATGCTCAAACAACCAAGCCGAACTCCTAGCCATACTCCTAGCCATCCTTAAGGCGATTGGATTGGATAGAGATGATAGCGTTTAGTTTTCCAAAGACAAGGACTGCTGAGATAAATACAGATAGTGAGGTATCTCTGGCTATATTAAATGATCATGGAAATCGTAACTCCATGGCTGATTTGATTAGATCCAATTAAAAAGGTTGAGAATGGAATTGGGCTGGATAATAAATCTGGAATGGGTCAAGGCTCCCATGCTGGCAATGAAGGTAATGAAGTAGCAGATAGTTTAGCTAAAGAAGCGGCTTTAGACCCTGACCTGACCATCTGCTATTCAAAGGTACCTCTTAGTTATGTGAAGAGAGAGGCTGCAAAGAAAAGTCTTGACTTTGTGGGAAAATGAGGCGAAGTAACTAAAATTTTCTTCTCAAGCAGTTGCTTTGAGGAACAAGATCGATTTGCAGCACTCTTACAAACTAACTATGGTACTTACCGGTCACGGGAAAAATAAATCATATTTATTTAGATTTAAAATAATAAACAGTCCTGGATGTGTTTGTAATAGTTTGGTTGCCCAAACTTGGCGCCATATAATTTTCAACTGCCCATTTTTATCGAGGCAAGTAGAGCGGAATTGATAAAGGAGGTGATTCAGGAAGGAGATGGATGGCCAGCAGCTCCGAGTTGGTTAATTTCAAAATTCAATAAACAGTTCATGGTGTTTATCAACAAAATTGACCTAAATTTATTATAAATTGTTTGCTAGTTCTTTGCATTATTATATCTTCTTCTTAGTCTTTCTTATTCTTAATTTAATTGTTCACATCTGGTTTATGCAATCAACTTCAAATTGCTATTGTCTTTACATTAAATAAAAATAATAGTGATAATAATAAATTTTAAATTAATATTTTGAATTATAATGTTAAATGCTTGTAATCATGATGGGGACAGGCAGAATAATAAACTCCTCAGCTGCAGGGCTACTGGAGCTGGGGAAAAAAATCACAATAATATGCTTATAAGTATACTGAAGCTAGCTAGATTCATTTAACTTAAACTGGCACTAATGTCTTAAATAATGTCTAATAACTTAAATAATGTCTAATAACTTAAATAATGTCTAATAACTTAAATAATGTCTAATAACTTAAACTGGTAGAATGTCTGATTCAGACTGTTCTGAAAGAATGCCTTCTAATTGTTCGTTCAAATCTTCCCCTGTGAGAAGAAGGGGTAGATAATGCTAACAAGGTTCATGAATTCTTCCTGTAACTGTAATCTTCTACCTGGGTGTACCCTTTTGAATGTAAGGATATTCTTGAAATAATAGTTTTCAAATAAAATATTTTTCTGGCATCCATCACAATTTCATTAATTTAATCACTTCTATATTTCTTGTTTTTAATAACATGCTCAATCTGTTTGTTAATATTTTTTTAATTTAAATTTTTCTTTTATATGTTATAAATCTACGCACTTTTTCTTCACTACAATAATTTACGTTTTCTCTAATAAATTTTTGCAGAGCTCCTGAATAAGGGCATCAATGGTACCCGAAACGTAGAGCAACAAAATATTCTTTTTTATTTAAAACTTCTCTTGCCGTATAAACATCTCACTATAATTTTAAGGCCTGACGATTTGAAAACCATTTTAATAAAATATCTTTTAATGCTTGGGCACCGTCTGACAGATTAGTACTTTTACACATTAATCTTCACAATTAAATTGTAGCTTTCTAATTAGTTTATTAATTGTAGACGCTTAAGAAATTGCATAAAGAGGGGAAGAAAGAAAGAAGTACAAGGCCAGCAATTTGTTTAGCGTTAGCGTGTATGACATTAGGCTGGCAGCGAGAAAGTGAAGGTTGAAGTAATTAGACAAAACATTTAGGCCGCGCTAGCAGTTTGTTATAAACCGTCGGTCCGCCCATATTGCAATAGGCTTCTTCAAGGTAAATTGACTGTAATGCTAAATCAACAATCGCAAGAAGCGGAGCATAACTTTACTCTCACTGTTACATTTACCGGCTATAGGTAGTGGGCTAAGTGATTAGCATGACAATGGCCGTGGAAGCCTAAGAGATCAAATAAGGGTTAATTTAAAATAAATTCAGGTAGTTAAAAAAATGAGATCCAGGTAAAGTTAGTGATATATTAATACCTATTATTAATAGCATTAGCTGAAAAGTATTTACAAATGATTATAATTGTTTAGTAAATACAGGAAAATAAAAGAAATATATATTGCGGTGGGATACCTCGGGTGGGCTCTTGTAATATAAATTAGCAAAATTAAAAATATAAATTGAGTGAAAAATATTGAGTGGACTGTGTATATAATATAATATAATAGAATAGTTGAGCAAATATGAAATTAAAATATAACTTGAAGGAAAAATGAATGTATAAATTAAATTTAAAAATGGGTAGCAAATATTATTCATTATCACTTTCAATAAGCCAAAGGAATGGCGCTTACCTTGAAACGCAGAATCCCTGGTTACCAGTGTTGGAAGACCCATGTGTCCTTAGCCCATATTGGGGAAAAGGGGAGAGTAAAAATAGGAATAAGGAAATAATTCTTATGTGCTTCTAATTCTTAAGTATTTACCAACACACTGCTACTTGGTTGATGATCGTAGATAATAATTAAACGGGCTCCCAGAAGCTGCACGGCAGGAAACTCAACCGGAAGTAACAACCATGTGATTTTACGATAAACCTATGCAGGCCGAAAGAACCGGCGCAGCTTAATCAACGCGAGGACCAGTTTATTAACCCAGCAAACTTGGGTTTTCACAATTAAAGGCAACCGAACTGGCATGAATTGTATAGGCAGATTTACTTCTGCACTACAACTTACTCCTCCGAGTATTGCATAGCGACTGACAGAGAGAGGGAAAATGCATTGATTACCCCCTCTCTACACTTAGGACACACCCTAATAAATTAGTAAATTATTATCAAGGTAGTACAATACTCCCCACCAAAATAAAATTATTGTACACTGTTGGCGGCAAATGTAAATTTAGATTAAATACCGAACAATAATAATAAAAGTAATTATATTTTCTTTTTGGAATGGGACTAATGATATGTAGATAAATAAAAAGTTATTAATAAAAGTGTATGTATGTATGTATGTGTGTATGTGCGCATTAGAGATTTTTGGTAGATGATTATGAGCATCGGCTTGTCGCGGAGGTGTCCAGTTCTCGTGAAACATTAAAGAAAAACAACTACTTAAAACTTTTTTATGAAAGATGAGAAAAGATGTGATAATAAATATGTATATAAAGGCCTTTAGCCCAAAACATCTCACGTCCAAACTAAAAGTAAGCTAATGTCATAGAACTGATACTGTTTGACTGTTGTAATAGACACATATACTTATCCTTGAAAACAATTAGGAATCGCTCGGATTTCTCTAAAATATCCTTTAATATTACAAATATAGCATGAAGGTATATTTTTACATGTAAATACATAGGAGAGGAGAACTAGGATATATCGTGATCAATGGTGTGGGAACAATGAACTAGAGAGTAACTTCGTACTTTATTACTGGATAGGAGTGTTGAGACCGCCATGGAGACTGAAATTTTTGGTCGGTTTGAGTAATGAACAAAATCAACTGTCAGAATGGTTTAGATTTAAATGTCAGAATACCACTTTAGTCTGCTACTTTGCATAATAGCTCTTAAGTTTGTCGGTTTGTATGTATCGCTGACTGAACGCCCCAAGGTGACCTCGCCTTTGTAATACTTTAAATAATTCAAGATTTTCTTTAGGGAAGTCTCAAGAGAAATTTGGTATTTAAGTCGTTTACCACGGAGATATTAGGTTTGTACGCCTCTAGCTGTTGTTAAAATTTTTAGATTTTCGATATCGTGTGTTAATTTTTTTTCAAATTATGCTAATATTTATAAATTTAGAAATTAAAATCAATTCTACTATCGAGAGATATATATTTTTTTATGTAAAACATTTAGGTCGTCGGGTTGAAACAGTCAATCGTTTGTGATAAACCGACGTTTCGCCCATAATGCAATAGGCTTCTTCAGGGTAATGTAGGCTTCTAGTTGCTAGAAGCATTTTAAAAGCTAAAAGAATTTTAAATGTTGAAAGGGGGGGTCCATTATTAATTAGCAGAAAATCTCTGTGAACAGAGACAAAACTAATAGACAGAGACTATGAAGTTAATGGGAATATTGACGCAGTTTCGTGTATGTTATTGAGAAATCTTCATTTAGAAAAATGTAAAAGAAAAAGTCTTGCAATAATCAAAGTATTGGCAATCATAGGTTATCTAAGAGGGGTGATTTAAAAAGTAATTAGAAATTCATAATAAAGGTGCTAGTGAAAACAAATATAACAGGGCATCGCAGATGGTAGAATTATGAGGAATCATGGGTTGCTCCCAAGTAATCATCCTGACGCGACTTGTATAAATGTATTTGCTCACGTGTTGGGAATCTGTCCACAGAACATGCTCCTCGTCACCCATCGATACCATGGGGTTAAAAAAAGAATTGCCGAGCTTCTCACTGAAAGAGGATACACCTGTTTTGACGAATTTCACTGCATCGACACATCGTTCAAGCAGGTTTGCCGACATCGTTGCATTTAAAGAGAAAGAAGATGCTTTGATCATCGACCCAACGATCCGATTCGAAACGAACGATCCCAACCGTGGAGTGAAAATCGACGAAGAGAAAAGGCATGTATATGAGAAATGCCTTCCTCACCTCCAAGAAAAATACCGGGAAATGTTCGGGGATCGAAACTATATCGTAAGGGATTTATGGTTCGGAAGTAGGGGAGCAATACCCCGCACTACGAGCGATTTCTTCGACCAGGTCGAATTCAGACAAGATTCATCTTCTGACCATTACCGAGCAAATTATACTCGATTCGCTTGGTATTTTACATAACCACTTATATGGTCAATAACGACAGCCTGGTCAAATTTCATTTATTTTAATTTTTTTTTATTTTGTTTTTAGTTCTTTTCTTTGTTTATTATCTATTGTTAATATTCCATTGCTTTCTTGTTTTTAGACTTGAGATTTACATATTGTGGATACAGTTACATCTTGTAGATATTATTTTTATGACTTGTATTATTTACGAATAATGACAGACTATGTTTTGATTATTTCTAATAATCTTTATTAATATATGTTAAAGTTTAACTCGAACAATGGTAAAAGATGTTCATGGAATTGATTGGTATGCTGTGTTTGTTGAGCAACTCAATTTAATTGAGCAGCCACACATTTCGCACAATTTCTTGTGGAATAATGTGTTTTTCTCTAGCTCTGAAAAGGGCGGAAAAATACCTTAGAACTGAAAATCTGGAGAAACTTTCACAATCTACATTCAGCTATTTCTATAATAACCCAATGTTAAGAAATATCTCAGCCATACCTATTTAGTTCAGTCTAGTGATAATTGCCATGAAAATTGTATTTAATAAAAAATAAAGAATGAAAATTTTAGACCCGATTTAAGATATTATAATTCTAAACGCTTTGTTTATATATTTTGAATATTACCACAGTGTATATGAGTTATTATAGAATGAAAGGCACAGGGTAGTTAACCGGGTCTATAACAAGAAGAGTCATTAAAGAAGAGACGAGGATAAATAACCTCGACTGGAAGATTTAAATATCGCATGTTGTCCTTTTTGTAGGATCATTTTAATTCTCTCTCTTCTTTTCCACGGTTCTACAGCATGTAAACAGTGCCAATTTTAATATCTCTTTTCTTTAGGATTTAAATATCACTGGAGGTTCTTTGTAATGCTTTTAATTGTTTACAAACTTTACTTCTTTTCCGAATAGCATGTTTCATTAAAATACTAATTGTATTCTAGTCAGGAATGTTTGCAAGGGGATAAAAAACAAGCACTGGTTAAATGAACAACCAATACTTAATGCGTCTGTATTGATGGAGATAAAATAGGCGATGAGAGAGAGCTTTAGTTTTAATTGAAATATTATTTGAATTAAATTCAAATCAAATGAAGGGCGAAATCAATTTAATTGAAACATAACAACACCATAAATAATCTTAACACATAAAAATAATTAATTTTTTTTTATATAATATTAACATTTCGTCAGAGCAAAGCTGCCTTGTGGAAATTGCATACTGTAATAAAAAAAAAATGTTTAAAATGAATCATTAAAGTATGTTATTTACTAGATATATACATATTATACATATAATATAAGCAAAAGTAATTTTAGCAAAGTGCAAAGGGTTAATCCAATACTACCGAGAATTTAGTTGACCTATTTTCTACCTCAGGTTTTTCCTTTTTTTTTTTTTGTTTTAAATGCTAAAAAATGCAAAATAGATGGCTTGAAAATTAAATACTGTGACTCTAATTCATTCTACAAAATTACAATTATTTTGTTTCACTAACCGTAAAAATATCCAAGTATTTGTAACAATTTCTGCCCAGCTGTTGGGGCTCTGGACACTTCAGTTCACATAAATATACATGTGCATATAAAAAAGTAAAGTTGACTATTTTTTTTTTTTTTTATAGCGGATTATTTTAACGTCCCACTACCAAATTAGCATTGGGAGGAGAAAAAGCACGTAATTTACAATCAGTATTTTTCCATTATATACACAATGTTTACTGAAGGGGTTTTCACTATTTTCTCGTTAACAGATCTACCGGTTTTCTTTAAATGTAGATTCCTGACCTTGCACATAAAGGCCTAGTACCATTTTTATTCGTAACTCTTATCGAGAAAAAATTTATTATTATAGCTTTCCGAAAGTGCTGAAAGGTTAAACTTTTATAAATTCCCCTCAAGTACAATATACTGTTCTATCGCTTACAATATTATGGTACATTAAATAAATTGTTAGCATTGCAAGATTATAGAAAATCGATGTCACATAGATGCTTTATAGATAAAGTATCGAGTTTTCAAGAATTTTCTCGATATCAAACCAACGATCTTCTTTAAACTTGGATTGCTAGCTACTCGAATATAAACTTTTCACTTTTATTTGAAACATTTGTATGTAGCATAATGTACAACCACTTGTACGAAATATCAATTAAACTTATAGTAATAATTTCAAATTTGTGGAACATTTTCAGGAAAATATAACCCTTAAATGAACCCATATTTAAGTATACATGCGTGCGCGGATGGTGTGTGTGTGTGAATTATGAAAGGTGAATTGTGGAATGGAATGCGTAATTATCAAATTACTTGCTTATATAGATTAATTGTTCAGCAAGATATTTATTTATCTATACTATCTTATGATCATTCAGCTAGTTTTTTTATCATTTCTTGTCAGTAACTATTTCACAGTAGCCTACGGCTGAGACAGTTTTCTTTCACTCTGTTATAAATAATTTTTTTTTCTTTATTAAATTTATTTACAACCTGTACACGTACACATCATGTAAATGTGAATTCCGTGTCACAGACTGTGATGTACTGAATCCCCTAGGACTCAACGCCACAATCAGAGAGTTATGTTGAGAGGAGCCAACCAATGCTGGAACTCTCAGGGAATGAAAAGGGAGCTAGGTGTTTAGGAGGTCGCGTGGCCAGAGACGTTTCAAGCGACATGGAGATTTGTCAGGATGGATGTAAGATGATAGGGCTTGTGCAGTGGGATTGGGATAAGTCTGAAGGTTATTCTGGAAATTAAGGAAGCGTGCATAGATTAGCTTGTTAACGAAAGGGATATTTAGGTCTTTGTGGAGAGTTGAATTTGAGGCATAATAGGGAGCGTTTACAATATGGCGAAGGACTTCAGATTGAAAGGATTGGATGCTCTGGATGTTGGATTGTTTCGCGCAGCCCCACAGTTCAGCTCCGTTGGTCCAAACAGGTCTCAGCAATGTTTTGTATAAAGTCAGTTTTGTTTTGTACGTTTGTGGTTGATCTCCGTCCAAGCAGTCTTCGTAGTTGTCCATAACGTCTATTTAATTCTTGTCTTTTCAGTTTCGTATGAGGTTCCATGTAAGTCGGCTGTCTAAATACAGTCCTGGGTAGCGTACTTGCGTTGAAGTCGGTATTTCTTTATTGTTGATATAAACGGGAGGGCAAGTTTGTCTACTTAAAGTGAAAGTAATCTGTTGGCATTTGTCTTCATTAAGTCTTATTTTCCATTTTTTGCACCAAGAAGAGATGAGGTCAAGGTGTTCTTGATTGTGAGGAAGTTTGAGCAGGATTACGATTTGTAGATAATAATGCAGTATCATCTGCATAGGTTGTGATCAGGGTTTCTGGATTTGTGGGAATATCAGCAGTGAATAGCGTGTACAAGACAGGGCCAAGAATGCTTCCTTGCAGTACGCCGGCGTGAATGGGTTTGATGTCGGAGAACTCAATGCCGCACCTAACTCTGAAGTAGCTATCCGTCAGATAGGACTGAAGAATGTGGTAATATGGGGTAGGAAGGAATTACTTTAGTTTATATAACAGCCCTGGGTGCCATACCCTGTCGAAAGCCTGAGTTACGTCCAGGAAGGCACCCAGGCAGAAACTCGTTTTTTCTAAAGCGGAGGATATTTTGTCCACGACTCTGAAACATTGCTGTATGGTGGAGTGCCGGGAGCGGAAACCAAATTGGTGATAAGGAATAATATTTTGGGATTCTAGAAGTGAGATAATGCGCTTAAGGAGTAGTTTTTCGAGGATCTTAGAGGACCAGAAAAATCCTAAAATACCACACTATCCCTACGCCCATTTGTTCAGAAGATGGATCTTGGGTCAGGTGCGACAAAGAAAAATCCAGTTTATTTGCCAATCACTTGGAGAAAACCTTCACACCTCATCCTGACCAAAACAATCCAGCACACACGAATCAAGTCATAGAAAATCTAATTATACCTCATCCTCTAGTACCTCCTCCAAAACCTTTTCATCCTTCCGAAGTTATAAATAAATAAAAAATAAATTAGCAAGATAGTATGGGTTATTAATTATTAAGTAAATCACCTTCAATAAAATGGTTCAAGTTACACATCCCCACTTGTTGGATGTTTCCATTTTTAAAGGGAAAATATACCACTTTAAATATAGAAACATGTGTTTTCCCACTCAGGTTAACACATCTCCTAACCTAGTTAGGTCCTAACAAAAAAAATTTTTTAAAACCAGTGTATCAACTAAATTTGCTCTATGCAAGTCTATGTTATCACACTATTTGACAAAAAACATCCCGATGAAGGGTGGACGTCCGAAACCGGTTTATAGCAGGCTATCACGGAAAATATCTGTGACTCCCTAAATGAATTTTCTCGGAAAAGCTCGCCACTTAGTTTAATGAAACCCGTCGGTGTTTTTATGGAGATAATCGCAGAAAAATGAAAAATCCATTCAGAAATTGGTACTTCCGGTTTTTGTCGGATCCCTGGTGGAACTTATACAAAATATCAAGTTCGAAGTTTTTACGATTTTCCCGTTTTTAAGTTAGACTGATCAAACACCATACATTCTGAAAAACGCTTTTTCGGACTTAAACACTTTAATGACATTTGACGCGATTGCAGAGCAATTAGAAAGTTGTATGTGTTTCACACCAGATTTCTGTTGTAAATGTTATTAAAATCAGAAAATTAGCTAGGATAGGTTTTAAAGATTACTAGTTTCTTTTTTAGTCTCCTAACTTAAGCGGTGTAAATGATGTTTATCAAATCATTAAAAAGATATGTGATATTGGTAGATAGATAGATTGGCTCGTTTTAGAAATAATAATAATAATATTAGTTTATTAAATTTCAGTCTTATTTATTTCTTCTTCAGTATAATTAGAAATTTATTTAAATTGTTCATACTATTTTATTATACTTACAAAAGGATTGTCTTATTTTTAGTAAGCGTTATCCTAAGCTACATTGGAAACAGTTTTGATGTTGTATTTGATTGTTTGAATTGGAACAAAGAGACCTGGATAATCTGTTATATTCCCAATAGGGTAGTACTACCTACTTCTTAGGATAGTCTTGTCGTAACGTCCTAAAAGCATAAAGAAAAGAAAAGGGATGCGATTGAGAAAAAAAAAAGCTCTAGTATTGGAGGCGGCAGTAAAAATAGCAGAGGTGGAATAAGAACATCCCCTCGGAGGTGGACAGACAGAGACCTTCTACTACACAGGAATAGTGGTGTGAGGAGAATGTCCGGGAAGGGTTGTTGATAATGCGCATGTACCATTTCTAGTCGTCTGAGTGAGAGATATAACTGCGTGTGAAGGTTTTAGTCAGAGAAGGTTACCTCTGTAAATCACACCTGCCAGTAGCATTCGGCAGCCGCCAACCAGAGTATCTCCGTATATTTCCGCCACTCTCACTGGTTGATGTTGTAGTTATTTGTTGTCGGCACAACTTAACAGTGGTATAACTTAATCGTCATTTGCCGCCCTCGCGCCGCGAAACACTAGCGCTCCCTGTTATCTACCACGTTGTGTGAGTACATAACTAACTACATACTACGTACAATTAAATTTTTATTTTTAAATTCTTAACTTTTCATTTTTATTTTCGATAAAATAAAATTCGTAATTTTATCGCATCCCCTATTCCTTGCATACAAAAAAATCTTATGCTTGAAAGAAGTGTAATTTTTGGAATTTTATACCGGCTTGCGGCACACATGTTTTTGAACTATTTCTGTATTAAAGAAATCTTTAAATTACAATATTTCAGAGTTGCATACAAGAAAAGAAATCTATAAAATAATTTAAATATAAATAAAGCAACATTTTGAAGTTCAACCGATATTCATTCATTCATTGGCAAATTTTTAATCAATTTATTTTAAATTTATTTCACTGCAACATTATGACAATTCGAATATTAATACAAATCATTGGAAAAATTTAACGGAACTGTTTCCGGAAAGTAATTATTGATTATCTTTTTATTAACAACATAATTCTGGTTATTTTATCGTTGCCCAATTTAATCTATATTTTTAATCATTTTTGTATCGATTTTTGTGTAGTAAAGAATCAAAAAGCTAGGATAAAATCATTTAATGATAAACTCATATTTCCTTAATTTTTGAGAAAATCGCGAATACTAAGGGGGTTTTGTTAACTTTATATATATTATTTTAATTTATTTTATATTTAGAGTATATACTTAATTGCAATTAATTACTCGATTTAATAGTTTAAGCTAATAACCGTTAATTTATCGTGTTCAAATTCTAGTATTGTATATTTCCAATAGTTATTTTGCCGGCTACTAAGAGGCATTTTTTCATAAACAAAGCCGTTTCCCTATGAGAATACCGTATGTTGACTTTTTATAGACCATGTGAGACCATTTCATTTTTTTAACGTTTTTCAGCGCTGTTTGAAATTTTTCCTAATATTGAGGCAGATTATCTCATGAACCATTTTAAAATACTTCTGGATTTTTTTTTTTTTTTTGGATTAAAATTTATTTATTTATTGAGTGTGTGTGTGTGTGTATGTGTATGTGTATGTATGAGAGAGAGAGTCGAGATGTGTGTATCATCTCCCTTGTCGGGATTAATTGATCCTGTATTGCCACTATGAATCCCTGGAATTAAAATATTATTATTTATTTGTTATTGGTTCTGCTTATTGTATACACCATTTTGCCACTGGGCTACAGAAAAAAACATATTGACATTAAAAACTACTAATGGCTTCAAAAAGTCTGGAAACGTTACAAGATATTGGTGAAAAAAACTAGCCCTAATTTTCAATGTTTCAAGTATTACTTAATAATATTAATTAGAAAGTATTGTAATCGTACCAAATTTTCGATATCGAGCTTTCATCGGAAATATTCGCTTTGAGGTCCACTGACTCCAAAAAAGTGGTTTCTAGAAAAAGGTGTGTGTGTGTGTGCGCGCGCGCATGTACGTATGTGAACAGCATAGCTCAGAAAAGAAAAATCGCAAAAGTTCAAACTTGATATTCCCTTTAGGTATCACCATAGGATTCCGACAGTAGGTTACCTGTCAAAATTCCTCAACCGGAAGTACCACTTTACTCAATTTTTTTTTTTTTTCACTTTCTTGCAATTTTCTTAGAAATGGCTCCGACGATTTTCCTAAAACTTGGTATATTAACTATACATACAAACATCTACAACTTTTATTTAAAATATTTCTCTGGAAAAATCCATTTAAAAACACTTTTAGGGGAGGGGTGGGGTTAGATTTTCCTATAAAGTACTATAGCAGTTTACTATACAATTCTATCATCTAAATTGTATTAATTAGAATTAAATATGTTTTTGAAATTCCGAGGTTGAAATAAGTCGGAAGGGCATTTTTATTGAGAAGTATTTTTCAGTTTTCTGGTATTTTCTTTAAAACGGTTCCAACGATTTTCATAAGCTACAACTTTTTTTTGGATAAGTTAGTTTATAAATCTAAATTGAAATAATTCGCAAAAAATCAAACAACTATATCAGTGAGGGAAGTTCGGCTAAAACTTTTTGTCTTTATTGTTCACCCATAATAGTGATTAAAATTGCAAAGCTTTAACAAAGTAAATTGACTTGCCTGGTAGTGACAATAATCACTATAGTCATGACCACTCTTCCTCCCCTCCCGCACCGGTAAAAATCATCCTGTCAGATGCTGCCTTCAGGGTTTGTATTTTTAGTTTTAGTTATTTTTTTTTCAAATGTTAGAAACATATATAAAAGCAATTAACTTTTAATAATTGAATAATACAATTTATATAAAACTTGAGTAATTTCCGATTTTTCCCAATATATTTTAAAGTTTGAAATTATATTGTTAGGTAATTAAAAAAATTTGTTAATATATGGATATATAAAATATGGCAGAATTTTTGTTGCTTTTAAATATTACTTTTCAAATAACTTTATTTATTGTTATATTTCTACTTCATATTTTTTTTCTTTATAAAACTTTCCCATTCAATTTATTCGAAAAGAAAAATTGAATTTTTTTTTTTCTTTCCTCAACTTATTGTTTAGAATTAAAGAAGATTTTTGAAAAGGTAATTTCTTTTAAATTTAAGTCATTGAAATAAGGATACGATTGTGTGTATAAAGTAAAGGGAGTTTTATAAAAAGGAAGTGGTAAAAACAATAAGCTGAAGTAGTAGTGTTACACTTCGGGGTTGAATTTTTTTGTTTTACTTTAAATTGAATAATAAGAAGTACGCCTACACCAACTTAATTTAAGTTAACAAAGTTCTTCAAGTTCTGATAGCAGTGTACTTTAATATTTTTGTTAGAGTATTTTATATTTATTTATTTATTTTTTTTTTAAATTAAAATTAATATAAATTAATAATAATTAAATTCATTGTAACGTTCATTGGTTTAATGAATTTTCATTTTTACTTACCATTGTCCATTCACAAAGTATGTGTTGACTTCGCTGCTTCACATTCCCAAAAACAAATAATTTTAAATGCTTTCTTACAAAGAAGTTTAATGGCATCGTTTTCTTTTTTTTTTTTTTTTGACATTAGCTAGTTTTGGTCAAATTTGTTGTGCAAGCGTTGAAATCTGGCCGCTTACATCACAACGTAAATAAGATAAGGTGGCAGGATAAAACAATATTGTGTCTTTTAAATTACAAGGGAACCACAAGGCGTTCTTGATAGGCCATTTACGGAAGCAAGCAGTTATGAAGTATTTAGGCTGGGGGAGGGGGGTTATTACAAATTTTTAAGATTAATAATTTTGTATTGAAGCAACATTGAGGAAACCATGTTTTTTTGGGTTTTCAGCAATGTATTTTCTAGGTTGAAAAAAAAAAAATTATCAAAAAGTGGAAAAAGAAGTGTACAAAAATCGCCTTTTTACTTTCTCTTACTCCTAGCAAGAGGAAGTATTGTAATCGTGTCAAATTTTCGATATCGAGTTTTCACCGGAAATATCCGTTTTGAGGTCCCCTGAGTCCAAAAAAGTAGTTTTTAGCAATGGTCTGTGTGTG
>JAAEAF010011245.1:0-14408 GCA_011037195.1 Triatoma infestans
TTCTTCCTTTAGTTTCCGGTAGTGAGTACTAATCGTGTTAATACATCTTCGTAAACCAAATCACACTTTTCCAAAAGTGCAAGACCCTCAGTGGTTTTTCTCTGCTAATAATTAATGAAAAATTTTGTCAGATTTATCAAACACAGTTTTCCATATATTCACTGAACATTCGATTATTGACGCGGATGATAATTTAAGAAACTTCCCATTCTTACAATACAATACTTTATATCAGAGACATTTTCCGTGGTAGCCTGCTTCATTTTGTGGTCATCGACCGGTTTCGGGCGTTCGCCATCTTCAGGATGCGTTTGTCAGACAGTGTGATAATACAGACTTGCATTAGAGACACTTAGTTCACACTTCACAGTTAGTTTCACAGTTTCACGAGGTAGAAACTAAGTTGCCTCATGCAATTCGGTGTTGTCACACTGTCTGAAAAACGCATCCCTGAAGATGAGCGAACGCGAAACCGATCAATGACCACAAAATGAAGCAGGCTACGACGGAAAATGTCTCTGATGCTTTCCAGCTCTGCGGAACCAACCACCACAACAAACAATACTTTATAATTACAATTTGTCCTATATAATCCAAACAAAAAGAAAAAGATTAATCCATACCCGAGCACCCCCCAAAAAATTTCTAATTAAAACTAAAATTTTACACTTCATATATCTAAACCAGATGTAAATTCTCCTACTACAATGTATTTTATTATTTACAGTGATGTAAAATGTAATAATATGTTTGTTGATAGTACGGAACTAAATATTACGTAATCACAATTACTGTCCAGAAATGTTCAACCTTGAAACTGTCAGTGCAAGAGTTGTTAACCAAGTCACAACATACCAGTTAGTCAAACTGGGTTTGTGGGATATCTTTGCCATTATGTTTACTTACATATAAAATTCGTGTATTTTTTCTGTTTTTAACAACAATCGTGTTTATACTAAAAGTAATTCGAAGTGTTTCTGAGTTTTGATATTTACATCAGATTCAAAAAGGTCTTAGTTTCTTTTTACTATTTTTTTTTTTTTTTTAAGTTTTTGTTTTAGTTGTAGACTTTTACGTGATCTATGTGTAACTCAAAATATTTATAGGTTTCATTCATTTTATTTTATGATTGTATGATGATATGATTGATTCTCAATTATTGCTATCATTCTTCGTAAAGTAAAACCTGCAGTTTTTGGATTTTTATAACTAGCTTCCTTTATGAACACTTCCTATTATTTTGATAAGAGAAGTTTCCAAGTATTATATATCTAACGAAGCCCAAAAACAAGTTTCACCAGCGTAAGTAGAGCTATGGACAGAAATATGAAAGTACTAATATTATTTATCTGTTTAAATAAATATATCTGTTTAGTGTTATGCTAAGTGTTTAGTGTAACCCAACAATATACGCTCATTAATCCGAAAGTGATTATAACCTCATCTAAAATCTGTTTACTTTAAATAATTCCATCAAATGTTAGTGAAAAATTTTTAGTTTACTATAAAGTGAACATTCTTGAGACTCTAAAAATATAGCTGAAATGTTATTTCATAAATGAGCATTGAAAATATTATTATTATTATTATTTAAAAGAAGAGCTGTAGGATTTCATGCCATTACAGTTTCCATAGTTTCACAGAATCTGCTTCAAATACTTATTATCAATTCCAAATAAATCAATAACTGGATTGTAAGTTATTTTATGATTTTATAAGAATTTTAGACTTATAATTAACAATTTTTTTTTTTTTATGAATAGATTTTTTGTTTAAAATAACCTATGATATGTTTACTAATAATACTGTTTCATGTGTGGTCCATTTTTTTTTTTTTTGTTATTTTTTAATTAGTTTTAGTGGCGCCCACTTTAGTTTTGAGACCATCAATGAACTCTTTAAGCAATGAAGACTATGAAAACTTGCTTTAAATTTGGATATATCGATTTTATTTTTTTTGTTAATCATGTGCTTCATATATTTTGCAATATTTGTATGTATGTTTCTAACTATTTTACTCGAAAAAAATTTGAATTTCCGCATTGAAAACGCGTCAATGGTTTGCTAGAAACCGAAGTTTTGCGCAAATTGCATTGAGCTTCTTCAGTGTTGTTACACCTTGAAAGCTAATGGAGCAAAGTGACACCTTACCTAGATTAGTCATGGTGTAACTATCCTGAAGAAGTTCATTGCAATATGGGCAAAACATCAGTTTCTAGCAAACTACTGATGCAGACTCAACCCGGAAACTCAAGTGTTTTTCATGAAAATGGGGCCATGGAAACCTAAAAGATCATAAAATGGTATTTAAATCGTCCGGCCTTGAAATTATAATGAGATATTTTTGTACAACGTTGACCAGAGAAGTTTTTCTTTAAAAACTCTTCTGGCCATTGCCGTACAAATTTCTCACTAAAAGATTATATTTTACTCCATATAGTAGATATTATACAGCTCTTTATGGTGTATTTTGTGTGTTTTTGTCAATAAATAGTTGTATAAATGCTTTTGATCCAATATTGTATTTTGTCTTTGATTTGTATTTTCTTCGTGCCCAACCACTCCCTACCATAGATATACATAGAGAATATATATAGAGAACATTAGTCTCTGATATTAAATAGAACTTCCTAAAATCTAATGTCGTCAGTCCATAAATAATGGCATTTTTATTCCTTTATATAGAAATGTTTTTTAATTTTAGCCTATGATTAAGTAAATAGACGTACATACAGTATTCCTTCCCAACCTAGATGTGAATGTAATTGTCAGGCAGGAAGTATTCATTGGCGGGCTTCTAAGTGTGAATGAATAATTGCATAATAAAAAAATATAGTCTGAGAAGCCATGTACGTCATATTGTTGAAATGTTCTCCATGGAAGATCTGCGCAGGGATTGGCATTCTGGCACTATTCTAAATGTGTCTTACCGTCAAAATCGTAATGCACAATAACCGAAAGATTAATTAAAAAAATAAATAAATAAATAATAAAATAAATACATATTTTGAAAGACTAGTTACGTAATTGAAGAAAATAAATAATTTGTCAATAGATCCGGTTTATAAAGATATCGTCATTATTCTTATGTTTTATCTTAATTGTAGGTATTTATTAGTTTATTTTCCTCATTGCAACTTATCTATTTCATTCATCACAGACTCTTCCATTCATTAATTTCACTGTTTTTATTTTTCTACTTTTAAAAATTGCACATTCCTTTAATATTTAGGAAATCTTGAACGTATGGAAGTTTTAGTATCTATTTGCCTTTTAATAAAAACGGAAAATTATAATAATAGAAATATAATATTATTCTTGAATAAGTCGTCATTATATCCAACTAGGGGGGGAAGGAAGAATGTGGGGAAACTGATGTCAGGGACCAATATATAAAGAATGTTTTTTAGACATCGACATGTAACAGCAACCAAGAGAGCAGAGAAAGAGAAACAAAATGCCAGGCACTCTCTCAGACTGGAGTGGGAGAAACTATATAAATACAGCGACAGGACACAGAAAAAATATAGTTCAAATTAGTTGAGAAGATAGTTCACCAGTCACAACGTGTCATTACCCCTTCCACTCTAAATCTACCGTCTTTACTGTAAAGTCCAGGCAGGCAGTGAAACTCATAATTATATTAGAGTGTTAACCAAGTCTTGTTAACTCATCAAACCAAACCAATTCTCTCCATCCAGCTTATCCATTATAGATATGTATTGCAGAGAGAATGCAGGCAGTAATCGCTAAAAATTGAAGAACTTGTGTTTAAATAAACTGTTGCCGTTATTCTAACGTTTCATATAAATATTTATTTACTATAGTTTCTTTTTATATAAAAAGATATTCTTCTGGTTGAGATATATATCTATATTTTTTAAAATGGGTTTTTCTTATTTCAGAGAGTTTCCTCAGCAGAAAGAAGTCAGTCTTGAGCACTCTACTCCAGGCCATTCTATCTAGAGCAACGTCTTTTCTTAGACCATGCCCTTTCAGCCTCTCCAAGATCTAATCTCTAGAAGTAACAAAAAAAAAAACGTAGTACCTACTAGGGAGGTATTGATCTTGTTTTTATTTAAAAGAGGATAAAGTGCTTATTTTACACACTCGAGTTTAGGTTTGCTCACAAGTGAGTGTGGCAACTGAAGAAGAGTCGTAAAAGGATTTTATTCTCAAATATTATTTTTGGGGGGAGGGGCAGTTAAAAATAATTAAAAAGTATGTAAAAATTAGTAATACAATACGATAACCTCTATGAGAATGTTGTCCATTGAAAAGGAGAAGCTAATCATCAGAAAGGTTGTAAAAATTAGGTTAAATTTAAGCAAAATTATATTATGTTTTCCGATATTTAATTTATTGTTAAATTGTTTTAACATTAAATTAAATGATTAATTTAAAAACTTTTTTACTTTACTTTAATATTATTAATATATTTCAGCTCACTAAAGGCAAAATACACTTTGTATTAAAGCTGTAAAACAATAAAAATTAATAAAAAAAAAAAAAAAAAAAAAATTAATATATTTTTTAGCAATTTAATCCAAAGTTTGAAATTTTTTTAATTAAAGGTGGTAACACTGAATTTACTTTTAATCTCTAGAGATTAAAAATCATTTTAAATTTTCAGAGATTAAAAAACAACTTTTACCATTACTTTTACAACAATATTCAAGTTGTAGAAATAATTATTCATTTAATAAGTGAATCATAAAAGGAGTTTACTTTTGCGTATTAAACATTAGGTATATTTTTGTTATAATAAGTAAAACTACTTAAAACGAAGTTTATAAAAAGAGGAAAACTTGTATGGTAAATCACTAAGAGATCGTTGTCCATTGAGAAAAGAAAACTTACCTTCATAAAGGCTGAACATTAAATTAGAGTTAAGCAAAATTATATTATGTTTTCTGATATTTTATTTATTGTTGAATGGTTTTTTAAAATTATATAACAAATGTTTAATTCAAAAAAACTTCTACGTCACCTTAATATTAGCAAATTTATTAAAAAATTTATTTAATTGAAAATAATAAAAATGGAATAATTGTTGTAGAATTATTTTTTTTAACTAATTTATTTTTCAAATAAATGATTTTTACTTCCAGTTAATGTCAATTCATTTAAAATAAACCAAACTTTATGAAAACTTTATGCTCTTCCTTGATCCTGAATGTAATAATTGATGAAAGGTTATTTTGGTATGGATCAGCTGACTGTAAATTATTAATAAACTTGTGGTCTTTGTAATGGTAAATATGTTACGTGAATTTTCATTCATTAAAACAATGATATGATATTTCTGACCTCAAATAAAAACACCAGATATTTAGTTTTTAAGTAGGAAGTAGAAGAATATATCCAATATATATTAAATTTGTGTAATTATTTAATAACTTATTGGCGGTATTTCTTTATAGCAAAAATTAATCAAAATTAATTATTTAAAAAAATAAAATTCCTTTATTCATTTCTAAAATTCTTTTATAATTTTAATTTTCTTGATTTTTTTTTTTTAGCTAGAATTTATTGTATTAACTGTTGTGTTTTTATCGTTCCACTATTGTTACAATGGTGACCGCCATCAGGGTCATATCTATTATACATGTTATCATCTCATTTATATATACACTCTAACAACCATTGTAGACAACGGTCGCTTACCACTTTCCATTTCCATTCATTTCCAATTCGCCAAATTCGCAGTGCACACGTGATAAAATATTAATTAGTTTTATTAGTTCCCCCTTGAATCTCATTTGTTAAATACTCCCCCCCTGCCAAAAAAAAAACTGGTAAAAGTTGTAATTTGTCCCCATAATGATTTAAAAAATCTGATTGAATGATGTCTGGCTGATTCGTACGATTTTACACATCATTTTTTTTTAACAGAATTATAAATTGTACGAGGCATGTCCAGTAAGTAAGTGTACTGAATTTTTGTAGGTTACAAAAATTTTTATTTGAACAAAAAAATTACCTGGTTACATTAGTACATATGTAAGCTATTTTTCGACATAGTCACCATTCCTCTCAATGCAGGTGGTGAACCGGGGTATTAATTTTTTGATGCCTTCCTCGAAGTAGTTTCCCGCCAACCCCTTCGTCCACTTCTCCACCTCCCCTTCACCTCCTCATCGGTTGAAAACCTTTTTCCACCCATGTGCAGCTTCAGGGAGGTAAAGAGATAGTAATCTGAAGGTGCTAAGTCAGAGGAATGCGCGGGATGGTTCAGGACATCCCATTTAAACGAGGCAAGCAGTTCCTTCGTGGCGTTGGCCGTGTGTGGTCTGGCATTGTCGTGCAGCAGGCAGACTCCCTTTGTCAGCATGCCTCTCCTTTTGTTCTGAATCGCCCTCCGCAATTTTTTTAGGGTCTCACAGTATCTTGCAGAGTTGATGGTCTCCCCTTGAGGCATATATTCAATTAAAATTATGCCTTGACAGTCCCAAAACACGGATGCCATGATTTTCTTGGCTGAAATTGTGGTTTTGAACTTTTTGGCGGAGGGTGAAGAGGTGTGATGCCACTGTTGAGACTGCCTTTTGGTTTCAGGTGTGTAGTTGCAACCCAAGTTTCATCTCCAGTAATGATGGAGCGGAGAAATTCATCTCCATGGAGTTTATAGCGTCTCAAAAACTCTTGCCCGGCCTCCACTCGATTCACTTGGCGGGTGATTGGATTGACATTTTCCACGAAACGTATTGCCGCGTCGACAGTTCTCAACGTACTGACCTCGAACCGGTCTCGTTGCGGAGGGGAGGAATCAGAACATCATTCTACACTATCGTGTAGCCAACATGTCGAAAACAAAATCCCTCCGGCCGTGAGAGCCTCAGTACACTTACTTACTGGACATGCCTCGTATTTTATGTAGGGTAAAGCTAGGAGAGGAATACGTAGGCTTTGCTTCTCTTGTTTGCCACCACGTGGCGTCATGCAAGTTAGTCGAAGGGTAGAGAGATCAGAAGCGAACGTATTGCAAAATTATTCAGTTATTTTGTATTTTCTTCTGTGTTTTACGAACACATTTATACGCATCAACTATATCTGGTGAATACGACAATTTTCATAACGCTTAGTAAATTTTTATATACTATATTAATTGGAATTGAAATGAAAGATTTCCAAGCTGTCGTTAAAGTTGGGCTCGTATACATATGTTTACCACCAAGTTTCATGTCGAACACAGAATGTTACCTTCACAGAGGAGAGGTCTCTTACCTATGGTGCGTCATCTATCGTACCATAGTAGGAGAGACGGCCAAATGTATTTGTATTTTGTTTCTGGAATAAATGAGAATGTCTTTATTTTGAAAAATAACATTTTTTTTGTAGTTAATAGTAGTTGACATATATTTTTTATAAGAATTACCTCTTTAATATATCTCCTATATTTTGATACAGGGCATAATAACTTTGAAATGTACATCATCTCTCCTAGTTTTACCCTATACCTTCGTCATTAAAATTTCATTTAACATTTATTTTATTCCTTTATCAACTTCACTGGTGCAGTTTTTAAGAATTTATGAATAAACCATGAAGATTATGATTTCTCCAAACTTTCATTAACAAAAAAAAAAAAACAATTCTATCGTTGCTAAGAACAAATCTTTATCATTTTCTAGTCTTTTTTATTATTTATTTATTTATTTATTTTTAAATTGAATATATTTAAATTAAGAATAAACAATTATCAGTAATAATTTTCAGAAGATCATGATGATTCTCAGTCATTAAAAAAAAAACATCAATTTAATTTTTAACTTTTAAATGAGATGAAATTATGGAGACGCAACCTTTTTTTGGGGGGGATCTATTCAAAGTCTATTTTTGGCTATTAGAAGTTTTAGCTAAGTGCATCATTTTAAAAGCTAAAAAGCAATCTTTTTACGTTAAATTCAGTCGAAACTTTTCAGCCTAATAATTTTTTTTTATAACAGTAAAAGGATGATATTAAGATCTTTAAAGAAATGCTTAAAACTCAGTATCTGTTTATAGTATCTTATGTATAGTAATATTTACAGGTTTCTGCACTTATTTAACGGAGTTTAGAATAAAAGAAATTGAAAATATTAATATTCATATATAATAAGCGTGAAAAATCATTATAAATAATTTATAAAAGGGAGATATTTTTGTATTGTATATTATGTTATTTTATATTTTATAATAGCTAAAAGCATATTGTTTTTAAAGGAGGGATAATACTAGGTACTTATTTTAAATATATTATAAAAAATAATAGTTTTTTTCACATAGACTAAAATATGGTAAAGTTATGTTGAAATATACCTATATAGTTTACCTAAACCTATATACCTAAACACATTTACTTTATAATAATAATAATATAGTAGCCAAATTTAGTATTACAGTACATTGTTGGATTTCTGGAAGCAGTCAAATGATGTTGTAAATAGTTCAGCGAACATTACATTAAATGGTTTAATGTAAACACCGCCAGAGCTGAATGGTTAAAGTTGTGGTTCATTAAACTGAGTTGTATTGCGTTCACAGGATTCAATGTACAACTTGGCCTTGAATTTAATGTACAGGTGAAATTATCAGAAAATATTGCTCCTAACAACTGAGCCGATTTGTTACAATTGTATAATAGAAAAATATCTAGGTAGTAAAGTACCTACGTTTGCTATCCGCTCTTATGCTCTTATGATTCTTATACCTACTGTTATAATTCTCTTCATACATTTAAGGTGCCTTAAAAAAAAAAAAAAAAATAATTTTATAAACAATTTTTGAATTAAATTAAGCTTAATGGGATACCTTTGTCATAAAGATTTTCTTTGCTAGAGCTGAAAGAAAAGAAATGCATTAATTTATGCCCAATTATGACCTAATTAAGATTATTGAAAGATGGTAAATTTGAACAGTGAAGAAAGGAAATAATTGAATTGGTATATAATTTTATCCAGCAGAATAGTGTTTATTTTTCAAAATAATTTTGGTGTGATACAATTTGAGTCATTTCTAACAAAATCATTATTTAGTAGAGCACTGTATCCATTATGATTTCGGTGACATTGAAGAGATTCATTGGAGTATTTGTATCGAGATTAAAGGTCATTCTATGTATATGTGAAACATAGATATATATCACGTATGTTACTTTATAATCATGGTCTCCCCACTCTTTTCGCCGGAAGTTGACGTGCGAAAAACCATAACCAATGAAATGCTAACCAATCTGTGTGCGGATGGTGTACGGGGGAATTACCATAAAAATTAAAAAGTAAACTAAAATACCAATTTGAGAGACTTATCCGAGATAAAAACCAGGATTTAATAAATATATAAGTCACCAAATAATCACTGGCTACTCTTAAAGCCGTATAGCCCAAAATTTCTCTATGTTGATATTCATGAGTATGTCTATGTGAAAAAAAAGTGTAAACTTCGACCATGCTTTCACATGATTCTAGGCCACTTTAAAGGACAGAGAGAGATGTATACACAAAATGTTACTACAAGATTTTAATCGCACGAGCTAAAGAGAGTTTGGGCCAGTAATTTTGTAAGGGACTTGTAATCTAATGAAAGCTTAGGAATCATTCATTCAAAAAAACACACAAAATTGTTTGTAAACTTAGGATATTAATGGAAATACTTCCTGAAAGAAACAGTCAAACAGTCAAGTAAGTTTAAGCATTCTATATCCAGAAGTATATACATGTATAGCTTGCACCTTACCAAATATTATAAAGGACAGAGAGAGATGTATACCCAAAATGTTACTACAAGATTTTATAAAGAGTTTGGGCCAGTAATTTTGTAAGGGACTTGTAATCTAACGAAAGCTTAGGAATCATTCATTCCAAAAAACCACACGAAATTGTTTGTAAACTTAGGATATTAATGGAAATACTTCCTGAAAGAAACAGTCAAACAGTCAAGTAAGTTTAAGCATTCTATATCCAGAAGTATATACATGTATAGCTTGCACCTTACCAAATATTATATATTTTTATAAGAAATATATGAAAAAAAATAAACAAACAAAATAATTAAGACATTTGTAATATATGAAATAAAGTGATTTGTTAATATAATTGAAAAAAAAAAATTAATTCAAACAACATCTATATACCAACTAATATGTTTTACAATATTAATTCAAAATTTAAATTAGGAGCTTTAAAAAAAAAAAATATTTATTAAAATGTAATAATGTTCAAAGTTAATTAAAATAATCTTAAATTGAGTTGACCAATTCATATTTCATAAGATTATATTAATTATTATTTCTATATTAATTATTATATATAAAAACAAATTTATGTAGCGTGAGTATTAAATATATTTAAAAATTTATTATTATTATATTTTTTTTTTAATAAAAAAATATATATATTTTTTTTAAAGCTATTTATTAAATGCAAATATTGTTTAATTTTATGTAATACAGTATAAAATAAATAATATTTATACTAAAATATAATAAGGTATTAAAAAAAAACTGTTGGTAGTTTGATATTTAAAGAGGCATTAATTTGTGTTGGCGCAGTTTATCTGGACGTATTAAATATTAATGCGCCTGAAATCACCGCTATATCAAAGGGGTTAGTGCTGTTCTTATATTTCTTTTTTTTTTTTTTTTTTTATTTTTTTTTTAGTATTTTATTAGTATTTGTAAGTATGAGTGTAGATGGTGAGACAGTGTGGGTGTAGAATGTAGGGTGGGTTAGTGGATAGTAGAGCGGGTGCCATGCTGGCATATGATGATGTGGCATGTAGCTATTGGTAGAATATCTAGTGGGCGTAGCCACAATGGGCGGTGATTATTTGCGGCTGGGGTGGGGCTCTAGATTGCGGTGCTTTCAGTCTGTTAGTAATCGTGTGGTCAGTCTGTAACTCGTGTGTGCGGGTGTGTGAATATCTTTCATTTTTTTTTTCTCTGGTGGTGGTTTATTATTTATTATATTATTCTTTAATAAATTAAAAAAAAAAAAAAAATAATCGGTTTTTATAATATTCTTAAACTTAAAACAAAAAAAAATCTGTTTTTTTTTATTTATTTATTTATTATTTATATTTTCCTTTATCTGCCGGTTAGAAAAAGTGCAGAGGTACAACGTGTTAGGCATCAAGCCGCCCGCAACTTACTCTGGATTACCTGAACGTGAGCGGTGCGGGGGGGCTCCCTGAGGTGATTCACCCCCCGCCCGCACCGCCTCCGCCCCATCAACATCCTCCGCCACCGGCGCCTCCCCATATATCACAATTGGGCACTGTATACGCCACCAAGAGGAGAAGGCGCAATGGAAAAAGGTTAGTCCGTAAAACTTCGCATAAATAATATATACCTCAATTTTTTTTTACGACAAAAGTGCCAAGTCCTTGTTATTAATTTTTCGATAATTCGTTGTATATTATATAAATAATTATCTGGCATAAAAGAAATCCAAACTTAATTAAATTATCTTTATTATGTTTTAACACTTTTTCCGGTTATATAGATTTTCATAAACTATAGACCATTGTACGAAAATTCACAATAAAAATTTTGTATAAATAATTAAATCAATAATTAAGAGATTAGCATAGTGGTAGAAGAGACGGGACATAACACAATTATCCGTAAAAGGTTTCCATGACTAAAAAAAAAAAAAAAAAAAAAATATGAAAAAAAAACATTCTTTACACACAACTAAACATAGATGGCAGCTCTGTGCAGAGAGAGAGATAATAACTCGTTTCGTCATAAACTCACAATCTATTATACTCAGTCCAGGTTTTTATTTCCTGCGGAGCGCGCGACCTCTATCTTTGTTCTAATCACTTTGAAATAAACAGTCATATTGTGTACCCTTCTTTATTGTAATTATTCTAGTAATTAAACTTTACTTTCAAATATATTTTATTTATTTATTTATTTATTTTTAAATTAAAACAAAAAAATCGTGAAAAGAAATTAATAAAATAATTTAACACATAGATAAATTAATTAGTTTAAAAATTAATTTTAAACAAATAAATCGTTTTTTTTTAAGAAATTAATTAAAACAAAAAACAAAAACAAACAAAAAACGATGTTTAATTATAATTGTAATACTTCGTTAATTGTTTAAATATAATAATTAAGCACATATGTACGTACATAGAAATTTAAACAAGTAGAGGTAGTTTTAATAATAGGTTTTGTTCGTTTCTCTATATTAATTGTTCTTGAACTTCATTGATTTTTTGCCAAACTTATAATACCTACAATTATTTAGGTACCTATTTTATTGTTAATATTTTGAGACTCATTAAAAACAGAAAGAAAATGTTTTTAATCATTTTATGGAGAATTGTTTAATCTACCTTCCTTTATAAGCAGAATTTAAGTAATTAAATTATAATAATTAGTAAAACTAATATAATTTTACCTTATTTATTATTTATTACATTTTATTTTATTTTGTTTCAAAAAATTCCGTGTTGTACCTTGAAATAAATTCATTCGATTTGTTCCTTCCCCCCCCCCTCTGCCCCCCAGTTCTAATTAGGCCAATATTTTTTTTTTTATAAAAAAAAAAAATTAATATAATTATAAATTAATATATTAAATTTTTAATTAAGAAAAAATGTTTTCTTCATATTTTGTTAAAAAAATTAAAATTAATTTTTACACGTTAACCTTTATTTTTGATGCAATTAAACTAGAATAATTTGAAAAGTTTACCTACCGGAAGTTGGAAATTTTATTTCGAATATTATCGACAAAATATTTATTTATTTATTTTTTTTCTGGTTAGGTATATTAATCTAGATAATTCTATCTTTAAACTTTACTATAGTCAAAAGTATTATTGCCTGCAATAAAATAATTTATAATGGAAATATTTAGATTCACATTTTAAGGAACTTATTTCACATTTAATCGTACATTTATTCATTTTTTTTTTTTAACTAATAACTCCCTTGAAAGCTGTAGAGAAGTTCAATAAGATGTATTGCAAAAATATATATATAAAAAAAAAAAACAATTAAAAAGCAGATTTTTACCTTATAACCTTCAATTTGTAAGTGATAGATTTTTTGTTTTTAAACAAAACAAAAAATATTATAATGGTTAATTACGTAAATGAATTAGCCTTAAAAATTGGCTGTTGTAAGATTCATTTACTTTATTAACCATTACAACAAGAAAAAAAAACAGCTATATAAGTAACCATAATTAACAAAAAAAAAAAATATTAAATAAAAACTTATAAGTATTAAAAAAATATAAAAAAAAAATTAGATAAATCTTAAGAAACCTAAGGATTATAAAATAAAATAACATAAAAAGTTATATATCAAAGTTAGATACTAATTAATGTAAAAGAACTATTTAGACAATTTTAGGATTGTAATTCAGATCTAGGTTGTAATGAATAAATTGGCTAATAAATTTTTTAACGAGTTCTACAAACAAAATCTTTATTTTCCAAACTTTTCAAATATAGTCATTCTGCTGACAATTGTATAATAATTGCATTTTTTTACCAGAACATGTTATACTAAGGTTATACTTATGATGTCATAAACAAACAAAAGAAAATCGTAAATCTTTTCTGATTAACCAAATTTTATTGTAGAATAAAGGAGCGTATCTTTATATTATATTTTCTTTTTTTTTTCTTTTTTTTATCAGCTAATCGTTTTGAATTTATAAGGCATTCAATATTTTAATTATATAACTAAATTGAACTTATACACTTTGTCCGGTATAAACCTTGATGTTAATTTTAATACAATACGTACATAATTGAAATAATTATATACTTGTATCTCTAAGGGTACAAACACGGAGACAGCGACGCGATGCGACGCGACTATGAGCGAAGCTTTTCAAATACATGTGAACATATGGCATAAAATACACAGAGCGCGAAGCGAAGCGAAGCGACGCGATGTAGCGCGACAACCTCTGAAACAAATCAATTTGATTTTTACAAGCAACTAGAAGAGACAGCCGTGTGTGTGTACAGTAGCCGAGATGGATGGTGAGTTATTAATTTGATGAAGTTTTCTCACGAGAACCGATTTGGCAATCAAAACACATACATCACAGGAACAGAGGACTAATAATAGTTCCTTATGCCTCATTCTCCCTTAATATGGGAAATAAATGGTGGTACTCTCTCTGTACACTTCCCTCCCATCACATACCTCATCTATCCATTCCCTTTTAACACCACATTGCAAAGTTTTTAATTTAAATAAAGGATTGTCATAACACAAACGTAAAGTGTTGGGGCCATAGTGCAAACTGGCTACACTTATTGGTTCTAGTTCCAAGTCGCACCGCGCCGCATCGCTCTCTATGTGTTTACATGTCGTGTCTAGCCGCATCGCGACGCACATATTTGTTATAAGACAGTTGCAACACGCATGGAATTATGTTTTTCAACACC
>JAAEAF010011245.1:16004-37985 GCA_011037195.1 Triatoma infestans
AGGCTGGCCATGCGTTACAGAGATGAATTAATAAAAGAATTCAATTTTAATTAATTAAAAGAGATTATTTTGGTTTTTATTGTTTGTTTTAGGTACATACGTAGGTAATATATCCTTTAAAGTTATGTTTATTATTCTTTAGCTTAGAATGTAATTATTGTTTTGTTCGTAATATATTCGCATTATTTGTAATCCTTCTTATTGTAACACTTTATTTTGAAACACTGTTTGGTATAAAGTTTTCTTTGTATATTTATATAGATATTATTAGAAAGGCAAATTCGGCATACGGTATTTATATACCACTGCTTGATGATGTATTGGATTGTTTTATTTAGATTTTAAAAGAATTTTTGTATGATTTAATTTCAATAAACATCTTCATCTATCTATCTAATCTACAGTTTCTAAAAAAATCGCACAAATTTTTATATTTTTCAAAAAAACATTGATAGTTTATAGTTTTTAAACTGGAAAAAATACTTGTATACTCAAATAATTCAAGCTTGAAAAAAGAAAAGAAAAGAAAGTGTGGCATATGTCATTATTTATATCTTCGTTTAAGAAAAAACGCTTTTCCACAAGAAAGTTTACTTTATTTTTTATTACTCTGTGAAATTTGAAGTTTATTTATAAAGTTGTTTATATTTGGTGGAATAGGGGTAAGAAAATTTAATAGAGAAATATCAGCAATTAAAGAGGTCATTGGCAAATCCTTTTTTTTTGATGACCATTAATAATCTGAGAAATATTAAGTCATCTATTTTTAAAAAGAAAAATAACTTTATCACAAAATCCTAGGCTGCTTATAAAATATTAAAACATAAAAAACATACATATGTATATAAGAATATATGTATATATTTCGAGTTACCGCAATAATAAATATTACGGTTGGTCGAATGCCAAATTAATGATGCTGCTTTTATGTTGGTTGCTGTAGCATGACCGCTACTAATATACAGAATTGATGGGAAAATAAAAGAAGACATGAACAAAAAACTTTGGAACATCCTAATAATTCCAATCGATCACTTATGTGTTATTGGACTCTGTTAAATATTAAACTTTTGTCTATCACCTGTAAAAATGTTCATTCACCCTGAAACACATTTTTTGAACGGTCGAAAAATCGAATTTCATGGTTTGAATTTGTTTCAAAATTTATTAAAGCTGGACTTTTTGCAGCTATAATCTGACAAATTATGATTAGTGGATAGGACAAGTTTTTTAATCTCTAGAGATAAAACTAATTTCACGTCTGGTCCCTTTCAACTACAAAAAATGTTAAAGCTATTAATAATATTGTTGAAAGAATAAGTATATAGGGAAGAAGATTAGCTCAATGGTAGCGCGCTGGACTAGCAATGCGAAGATCCCATATTCGAGTCTTGCAGTGGTGCCTTTAGATTTTCCCTTCCTACAGAGCCGTTACAGCTCACGCTGTTCGGTGATGTGGACAGTGTTTGAGAACTCTACAAGGAGGCCCGGCATTGCATTGCGAAGACTCCGGACGTCAGTGACCGTAGATGTTGTTGACCACCATCTTTTAAACCCAGTATAACTAACAAAAATTAAATATGAGAAAAGAGAATATGGAAGCATACGGTTTCTCCCACTCGAAAGAAAATCAAGACGCAGCCATCTGCAGGTAAAGTCATCGTTCAGTATTCTGGGATTCGCAGGGATCTATTTTTTGTGACTATCTGACTATAAACGAACTATCAACAGCCAGTATTACAATGATATGCTCACAAACAAAGTAAAGCCTGCCATTCGAACGAAACCTCATGGACTCTTGACTAAAGGCGTGATTTTGCTTCATGACAACGCGCGCCCACACACGGCACAGTTAACTCAAGAAAACACTTCAGGAAGTGGAGGGGAAATCCTTCCACACCCCCCTACAGCCCCGATCGCGCCCCATCGGGCTTCCATTTGTTTGGACCCCTTAAAGAGGTTCTATGTGGTAAACATTTTCAATCCAATGAAGAAGTTAAAATATCAGATGCAAAAGTGCCTTCGAGATCAACCCAAAGAATTTTATGCCAGGGGCATACACAAATTAGAAGAACGATGGGACAAGTGTATAAATGTTGCTGGGGACTATGTTGAAAAGTAGCAAAGTTTTGTATTGATTAAATAAATCGTTTTTGAGCTACAACGATTTGTCTCGTTATTTATTGAATGACTCTCGTATTAAATCATAATATTCCTATTGTTCCTGGAATATTAGCTCAGTGGTAGCACGTTTGACTCTTACGCGGAGGTGCTGGTTTAAGTCCAACGGTGGTGCCTTTAGATTTTCTCTTCCTACTTAACCACTACAGCTCACTGTTCCTAGATGTGGACAGTGTTGAGAACTCTGCATGGAGGGAGCACGGCATTTCTACAATGCCAAGTCTCCGGACGCCTGTGATCGCAGATGTTGTTGACACCATCTTTTAAACCCAATATAACTTACAAAAATCAAATATGAGAAAAGAGAATATGAAAATGTTCCTCAATAATCAAAAGTTTTGAAAATCTTTTCTAAAAGAGCACTTTTTAATTTTAATTTGAGAACTTTCGCTAAGTTTACCTACATTTCCTATATTTTTTTACTTTTTTTTTGTTTGTTTGTTTAATACTATTAACCCTTTTAATTATTTTAATACTCGTTCAGTTGCATTTACTGTCTCGAAATAGTTTTGAGAGTGTACTACATTATTCTCTAATCAAATAAATAACTATTGTCTTTTAATGACTGGTAAGCTTAGCAAGAGGTAAAAGCTTACACTTACACTGAGGTAAAATAATAATAAAATAAATCAAATTGCTCCTCTAACGAGAGAGTGAGAGGAGGGCTAAGTGTCAGGGCCATTCACTGTTTCGGAATAGATAACGGCCGATATTATTGATACATGATGTTTGATGGAATCAGTTTAAAAGAATCAACTGATGAAAATGAATTCTTTGTAATAATAGACATAATATGGTAATTGAAAGATCTTGAAGTCAATAAAAAAAAAATATAATAATAAGAAAAAAAGTCATAAAATTATATTTTACTTTATACATTTATTTTTGTTACAAACATACCATCTTGTTTGGTAATAAATTTATCGATATTTCATGAGGATTTAAAACTTATCGATATATCAAGAAGTAAATAAAACTGTATTAAGACCTAAATAAAAACCATGAACCGATTCAAATGTGCAAGTTTTGCTTGAATTGTTGACCCAGTTAAATAATAGATTTAGACAAAAAATTTGTTTGATATCTTGATAAGTTTGCATATTAAAATTTTCTTTCATTCATTTTCATTTTCATCAGTTGATTCTTTTAAACTGATTCCATCAAACATCATGTATCAATAATAATATCGACCGTTATCTATTCCGAAACAATGAATGGCCCTGTCTGTCACTTAGCCCTCCTCTCACTCTCTCGTTAGAGGAGCAATTTCATTAATTTTATTATTATTTTACCTCAGTGTAAGTGTAAGCTTTTTTACCGTAAGCTAAGCTTATCAGTCATTAAAAGACAATAGTTATTTATTTGATTAGAAAATAAAGTAGTATTCTCTCAAATTGCATAAATTTCCAATTTGTGTGTGTAAACTGAATTCACACTGTGCAAGTCTGTGTTGTCACACTGTCTGAAAAACGCACCCTGAAGATGGGCGTACGCCCGAAACCGATCGATGACCACAAAATGAAGCAGGCTACCACGGAAAATGTTTCTGATGCTTTCCAGCTCTGCGGAACCAACCACCACAACAAAATTTGCCTAATTTACGTACAAATTAATTATGATATTTTTAACGTGTACCTATCAAAAAGCTTTTAATTTCTTGGAAATTTCCTTCTCTTTCCAGAGTGATCTTAAACTATTCATTATGATATAATATATAAGTTTCAAAATTGAACTAGTTAATGAGGAAAACAGCATTAATTATTAATTAAATTCTGAAAAAAAAAGAAGAATTGTAGCGGTTCATGACTTAAAATATATATATTTATCTCTCTCTTTGGTATAGTAATAAATAAACGTTATAATATTTTCGAGGAAAGGGATTAGCTAAGTGGTTAATGACTGGACTCCCACGCGGAGAACCCGGATTCGAGCCAGCTGTGCTACCTTTAGATTTTTTCTTCCTAGGAGCCTCTACAGTTCACTGTCCGGTGTTGGACAGTGTTGTCTGTAACGAGAGATCACTGTCCGGAGGCCGGCATTGAATTAAGAAGGTTTAGGAACCGGGGTCAATGACTATAGATCTTGACGCGCCTTAAATTAAAAAAAAGAAAAATATTTCCAACCAATTGCCACTAACATCCAGTGTCTATAGGTTTATTCGTTTAAACCCCGTATCTGTTAGTCATTCTTACTCCAGGTAAGAAGGAAGAAGTATTATTATCGTGTCAAATTTTCAAAATTGACATTGCACAGGAAATATATGTCTAAAAAACCCCGAGATCACACAATAAAAAAATCTAATGTGAAACATTCACACAACTTTTTTTTACTCCAGTTTTCAAAATTGTAATTGACAAATTTTATAGTTAGTATTACCAAATTTAATGAAATTCGTCGTTATTATTATAGAGAAAATCGCAAAAAATTGAAGAAAAACTGTTCAGTAAAAGCGCACTTCCGGTTTATAAACTTTTTTGGAACTCGGAATTTTGCCAACCTATTTATTTCTAATTAATTTTGTTTAGTTGGTAGAATTGTATAATCAAGTATCATAGTATTTTAGAGAAAAACATAACCCTCCACCTCTTCCCCAAAAGTGTCCATAAATTACTTGTACCAAGAGAAATGTTACAAATGAAACTTATAGCTTTTTATATGTGTACTTCAAATATATGAAATTTAAAGAAAATACTTGGAGTCTGTTTTAGTGAAAATAGCAGAAAACTGAAAAATACTTTTCAGTAAAAACGCACTTCCGGTCATCCAATATTTTTTTTCAAACTCAGGAATTTCAACAACACATTTCATTCTAAATTAATATTATTTAGATGATTAGAATTAATTGTATAGAAAACTGAAATAGCATTTTAGAGAAAAACCTAACCCTTTCCCTCCCCCCAAAAATGCCCTTAAATGAATTTTCTCAGAGAAATGATTTCATGTAAAAGTTTGTAGATCATTGTATATGTAGTTGATGTATGGAGTTTCAAGAGAATGAGCTATTTTTGAGAAAATCGCAAAAAAGTGAAAAAAAAAAAAATTCAGTAAAGTAGTACTTTTGGTTGAGGAATTTTTGACAGATAACCTATCATCAGATCCCATGGTGATACCTAAACGGAATATCAAGTTCGAATTTTCTACGTTTTTTTCCATTTTTGAGCTATGCTTTTCACAAATATACGCACACATACACACAGAGATATTCTTAGTTTGACAATAAACAATAAAGCTTTTATATATATCGCAATGGGAAGGTATTAGCTCAGTGGTAGCGCGCTGGACTAGCAACGCGGAGATCACGGGTTCGAATCCAGCCGTGCTACCCTTAGATTTTCTCTTCCTAGGAGCCCTTACAGCTCACTGGCCGGTGATGGACAGTGTTGTCTATAACGAGAGAACATTGTCCGGAGGCTGGCAGTGCACTGAGAAGGCTCAGATGACCACAGATGTTGTGACGCCTTAAATAAATAAATAAATAATGTATGTATGTATGTACTTTATTGCTTTAAAGATACAAAAATCTATAGCAAGAAGTGGGAGAATATACAAAAATAAAATACTAATAAGCAAAACAGAACAAAAAACTTGAAAAAATAAAATAAAATATATATACCTCAAAATGCAAAACTCATAGAAAATCTAAAATAAAAATTAAAAAAACATTTTGAAAATTAATATCCTTATCTGGTAATCAGTACAATATTTTACAAACTGTAAACTCATTAAAAATTTAAAGAAAATAGAGATAAATAACTAGGCGATACAACTGAACTATAATAAGCTAATTTATAAGTAGCTTTCTTAACTTGACACTTTTGACAAAAAATAAGTATATATTATTAATCTTGTTTCCATCAATATGAGAGAGTACTTGTTCTATGTTAGAAACTGTGTCATTACAGTCCGACAAATAGTGTTTCAAGTATTTTTCTCTGTATGGAGACAGAGACAGACAATACAGTAAGTAGTAGATCAAATCATCTTTATCTCCCGAATCACACAGTCTACTAACTGCTCATTATTAAATTGAACTTTTTCTTCATTTACAAAGATATAAATAAATAAATAATATATATTGCACTTTCCAAACCTATCTGGGCTTATGGACTTGAACTATGGTGTCAGCCTAGCATTCTAGTATCTATCGTTTACAATCCTTGCAGCACAAAATTCCTCACCGAATAACTCCATGGTTTGCCCCCCTCACAAAAAAAAGACATCAATAATGACTTGGATGTACCACTTATTATTAAAGACAATTTCAACTCACTACAAAAATTTCATTCTCTTCTATGTAGTCCTCCTAATCCTCTAATTCATCAGTTCTCATCCTTGTCCCTTCCTGGTAACCTGATGACTCAAGCGGCGCTGGCCGCGCGATTTCCTCGGCGATGGAGGTCAGTAAATAAATAATTTATTTAATTTATTTGAAGAGGCACCACTGTATGATATCTCCTCTCAGTCACCTTTGTCATAATATTTACTTGCAATTGAAAATTTCAATAATTAAATAACAAAAACTAGTTAATAAATAATTGATTATTAATAATATATCATAATTGAATTTAATATTATTAATTTAGATTAGAAATTAATAATATTTTATATTAAAAAAACAAATAAACAAAAAACAATCAGTAAAAACCATCAACAGATTTATGTAATAAATTCTAACAATTATTATGGCAATAAAACAAATATTTCACTCAATTTTGTAATAATTAGGTACAGTGAATTGTTCAAAATAGGGCAAATAACTGAATTGGGTGGCACATAATAATATTATATCAAGATATCAACTGTCTGGAGCCGAGAATACAAAAATAACTGGGCTCGTTTTATTTACCTTTAAGAAAGGTTACAAAAAAAAAAAAAAAAGCCGGGCGTAATTACTCATGTTGGAGTAGTTTTTATAATCTAGGCTTTTGTTTGGAAGATGAAGAACAAATTAATCATCACAATAAGAGAACATTAGTAATATTTTAAGTTCATTAGCATCATTTCTTTAGTTGCCTGCTTCCTTTACTAAAGTAGGCAGCTTACGTATCCATCAACCTTCACCTACCTAAAACATTAAAACAGCTTTTTGATTTGAAATAATAAACAATTAATAATTGTTAAACTTTGATATTTAAGTGGCCGCATTTTACTGCTATATTATTCTTGATAATTTTTTATTTAATTATGGGAAAATAGAAAATAATTATCCATGGACACATTGTCTCCGTTGCTGCTGATTATGCCATAAATTATCAGATGCCATAAATTATCAGATGCCATAAATTGATTCGGGAATGTTGCCTTTGTGTGGGAGTGTTGATTGGAAAAGGGTATGTCACAGCAAAAGTAAGCACACGTTTTTGAACCTTCTTCCGAATTGAGTTCGAACATTTTACCTATATTTCTTATAATCCGAATAGACATTAATAAAATGAGTAAATGGATATATTGAGATTCTGCCTTAGAAAATGAAAAAATATAAGTTTGCCAACGTTTCACCAAATATATATTGCCTTTTTCAAGACCTAAAAATAAAAATACAACTTTTATTTTTATATAACCAACATTGCGGAAGAAAATAACATTATAGAAAAAATAAAATAAATAAACAAATAAATATTAACAAACAAGTATTTAAATAAAATAAAATTTAGGAAAATGAAAAAGTAACCACTTATAGCAAAGTTACTATTATAGTAACTTGTTACTATTATAGTGTATTATACACCCACCGGCAAAAAATTCTTGCCACTTTCAAAATTACATTTAATAAATAATATAATATTCTCTGGTCTATTTTCACTATTTTTTTTTGGCAATTAATAATTAACATTTTTAGAGTAAATTGGACTTTGTACATTACGTTTGTGGTATTGAAAAAATTAAATAAAAAAAAAAATGTTTACTAGTTCATCTGGGTTCATTTATTATCAATTTGTTTATTTTTATTCAGTTCTAATTGATTTTTATTTGCTTTAACTTTGCTTTACCTTGTCCCTTGACTAGGAAAATTAAAATTAAAAATTCGAATTTCAAAATGCCCCTTAGTGCCGAGGATTGTCGGTCGTTCTGTAGCACTTATTGATGACGGCCGCTCCATCAGATATGCAGGTATTGCTACGTATTGGGTGCCCACCAGACTCTGCGAAAAATACAGAGAAACAGGCTCATACTTAAGAAGGCCAGGCTCAGGGCGCCCAAGGGCCACTGAACTGACCGGTTTTTGACACTGACAGTTTTACCAAATCGTCATCTGACAGCTATTGAAGTAGTTCATCGCCTCTAAGAAGTTCGAGGCGTTCAAATTTCTGAGAGAACAGCTCGAAGGATATTGAATGAACAAGGTTGGATAGATGGCTTTTGGCCCCACAAAGGGGCCAGAACAAACCAAGAAGCACCGAATTTCTCGCCTTGAGTGTGCTTGTCAATACATCAATTGGTCTTTTGAGCAGTGGGCGAGTGTATTGTTTATTGACGTGTCCCGATTTGCCTTAAAGGCTCCAGGCGGCCCTGAAGAAGTGTGTAAGTGAAGAGGTAAGAGATTTCCACAATGCAATTTTGTTCTCAATAGACTTTTCCAACGAAGGCTCACTGATGGTTTGGGCAGGTATCAGTTTACAAAGTCCTACGGAGTTAGTGATTGTTCGAGAAGGTTCCATAACTGCTGCTCGGTATTTGGCGGATATAGTGCAAGTACATGTGGTGCCTATAATGCTGAAGATAGGTGAGGAGTTTGTGCTAATGCACGATAACGCTCGTCCACATACAGCCCACATGGTGCACACCCTTTCTGCAACCATAATATTGACTTCCTAAACTAGTCTGCCCGTTCTCCTGAAAATTTTCCACATTCACCTTTTTTTAATTAATTATTTTAAAATTCCTAATATTATCCCTACTTATTTGTTTTATTTTGAAAATCAGTTGACCTCTAAACGTTATGAACGATAAAAATTATTAAAAATATTGAAAACTATACATAGAAACAGTAAATTTTTCAAGTGGCCGGATTTTTTGCCGGTGAGTATAAAAATCTATTGTGAACCATTCACATTAATTTCTCTTACTGCCGTTAAAGCCTCCCCATGCACGAGGGGATTTCATCAAGGTGTGGTCCGAAGAGGCCAAGCCCTGAGGAAATCCCGCTCGTGTATGGCGGTTTCCTTGAGGCCGCGGAGGAGTCGAGAGTCTGAAAAATCCCAAAAGGAATTCAATTCTTTTTGGCTTGAGGCTGGATTTTCCCGCCCTCTTCATCACGTGTATAGTTGACGCTCAGTCGGCCTGGAGGCTTCATATCGATCATATCTCGTGAATTTTTAACCTCATTGATCCGAATGTATGAAAAATGAGCCAGGTCTTGTGGCAAGTTAGTTCTAAAGAGTACCATGATCGTAATAAAAAGGAAGCCGCTTACTTGAGACTACAAGAAAAATTGAAAGAAACAGACCAAGCACTTCTTTTACGCTTTTTCTTGCGAATGCAATTCCATACACAACCAGCAGCCGCTAAAATATTGTCATCCACTGATGCCATCCATTGCGGAACGATGAGAAACTTAGGACTGACGTCTAGACAGAATGCGTTGACCTGGAAAATCATCAAGGCCTATTGCTAGAGGGCTTCCTTGAGGAAAATACTTATCATGTGTAGACAAGGGTTCGGTAGAGGAATTCCTCAAGGAAATAGGCTTTTTCCTTGAAGATTTCCTCTTATATAATTACACAAAAAATGACAAATTTTCTTACAACTTTAAATTTTTTACTCACTAGTCCTATTATAAATATAGAGACGGTGCCAGGGAACAAGTGGCCTATCCATGCAGGTAGTAAAAATGATTACATTGTACAAATAAAAAAGGAATGATGTATGCAAGGAATGATAGGAGAGTGATTGATTTCGGGACTGTTGATTGGTGGATGCCTGTGGGAGAAGTGGACTAGCTACTTCTTCAGGGATCATGGCGTCCCTGTAGGTATTTCATAGCCAAACAACAAAAACAAAACTTACACGCACTGATTCCTCCAGCACTAAGACAGGCTTGAGATGCTCGTTAAGGAGATAGTCACTGACTTCAACTATTTGTGTTGTGGTGCACTTACAGGAGAACTCTAACTCACCACAGTCGGACAAACAACAACTCTTTACACTAACACTTATACACTTTACAGATGACTTCATTCAGATTTACTATTCACACAAATCTAACATTACCAGAAGGGAATTTAATCGAAAATGAGGTAAGTTAAGGTAGCCATACACGTAGAGGAAATCCTCAAGGAACAAATCTCCAGGATTTCTTGAGAAAATCCTCTACCGAACCCTTGCACTCTACACTCGATGAGTATTTTCCTCAAGGAAATCCTTTAGCAATAGACCTTGATGATTTTCTCCAGGTCAACGCATTCTGTCTAGACGTCAATCCTATGTTACTCATCGTTCAGCAATCATGGCATCAATGGATAACAACATATTAGCGATGTTGGTTGTATAGGATTACATTCGCAAGAAAGGCGGCGTAAAAGAAGTGTTTGGTGTAACAATAAACCCTTACATCAACATTGAGAAATACCACAACTTGGGCTTGTACACAGAATCTGCAGACGCTCCTGACTTCAAAGATTCTTTGATTATTTATTTTCTTTACGGAAAGCGCATCTCAAGTGGTCTTGTTTTGGTCTATTTCTTTCAATTTTTCTAGCAGTCTCAGGTAAGCGGCTTCCTTTTTATTACGATCACGTAGTCTTTCGAATTAACTTGCCACAAGCAAGGCTCACTTTCATACATTCGGATAATGAGGTTAAAAATTCACGAGACACGATCGGTGTGAAGCCTCCAGGCCAACTGAGCATCAACCACACACGTGATAAAGGGGGTAGGAAAATCCGACCTCAAGCCTAAAAAGAATTGAATTTCCTTCGGGATTTTTCAGCCTCTCGACTCATCCGCAAGCCTCAAAGAAACCGCTCGTGTATGGGGGCTTTAAGAGGATGTTTTTTTGATAGATTTTTTTTTAATTATTTGAACAATGCTTTCTAGTTATAAGTTATATTGAAATAAAAATTATGTACAAATTGAAGAATCCACAGTACGAGCAGTAGAGAATGGGTTCGTTTTATTTATTCCATTTATTTAAACGTGACAAATAATTAAAAATAAATACATAAATTTTAGATGACAAATGTTAATTTATAATGAAATACATGCAATTCTAAATATCTGTGATATCAAAAGAATACGCGAGTTTTCAGTAGAAATATCAAACCAGAACTTAACGTGTAATTTAGTACGTAAATATTATATGGCAAAATGATATAGTACATGTATTGTGGTGATAAGTGGAAGTTTGTGTTTACAAACACTCTATTTAATTATTAATACTAAATGTGGTGTCACAAAGAAACAAGACGAACGTTTCTTGCACACTGATAGTTTATAAGAAAGTTAAAAGTGGGGCGGATTTGATCACAAAGAAATAAATGGCAAGATGCCTGCACCTATCTCCACCTTAATATACAAATTATCGATTTTCTAACTTTGCTCTTTATTTATTCAACGTTGCTCTCTGCCAGTTATCTGCCAACTACAATAAATTTATTTATTTAGGATATAAATGTTAAATTATCTTTATTTTTATTTTTAACAATAATTTTAAGTTAATCTAAATAAAAAAATATTTAAATACTTTTGTATTATTTCCATTAATTCCAAAATTTTAAAGATTTTTTATCTCGACCGTAGATTATTATCTTTATACGGAGGCCAGGAAGAAGTGCAATAGTTTCCAAATTCTTTTCTTTTTTTGTTTTAAAGAAACCATAAATTTATTACGATTGATAACATTCTTTGAAGTCCGAAGGAGTGATTTTTAGAAATTGGTGTGTGTGTGTGTGGTCAGCATGATTCAAATCGCAGAAAGTTCATACTTTACGACGGTCATTCAAAAGTAACGAGACAAATCGCTATAGCTCAAAAACGATTTATTTAATCAATACAAAACTTTGGCTACTTTTCAACATAGTCCACAGTAATATTTGTCCCATCGTTCTTCTAATTTGTGTATGACTCTGGCATAAAATTCTTTGGGTTGATATCGAAGTCACTTTTGCACCTGATTTTTAACTTCTTCATTGAATTGAAAATGTTTCCCACGTAGAGCCTTCTTGAGGGAACCAAATAGAAAGAAGTCCGATGGGGCGAGGTCGGGACTGTAGGGGATGTGAATAGATCTCCCACCCTACTTTCTTTGTGGGCATCCGTAAGTTGTCTTGGAATCAATCTCACACAAGTTTTCTTGTACTCCAGCTTATTTTGAATAATGTTACGGACAGTTCCAACGGTCGCGTGCACTTCTTCAGCTATCAGTTCAACAGTAATACGCCTGTTGTCCTGAATTAACGCGTTAATGCGTGATTCGAGGGAGGAAGTTGCAACTTCAACCGGTCGTCTACATAGTTGCTCATCGCAGACACTTACACGGCCACCTTTAAAGTGTTCTATCTATTTGTAAACGTTCGAACGGTTCAAACAATTATTCTCGTACACTTTGAACATTCTTTCATGGATTTCACTACCTTTGATACCGTCTGCAACTAAAAATCTAATCACTAGCGTTTTTCTTTCGAGGTGAAATGCTCGAGCGGACTCGCCATTGTTAACTGCTTACATTTGAGGTTTTGCTTACCAAATACTCTCGCGAACAGTGGATGAGAAACTAAGTACAAGGATACCAACTTGACGCACTGAAACTATTGTATTGATTAAACAAACCGTTTCTGAGCTACAGCGATTTTTCTCGTAAAGTTATTGAATGACCCTCGTATATTTAATTTAAGTGCTAGAATGGGATATGTAAAAAAGTTTTCGAAAAAAATTGGTCAACCGGAAGTGAAACTAGCAATTTACTGAATAAATTTGATCAGTTTTTTGTGATTTTCTCGAAAGTGGCTCCAACGATTTTCTGCAAACTTGTAATATTATCTACACATATAAAGTGGTACCACTTTTATTTATAACATTTTTCGAAAAAATTCATTCAAGAGGGGTTTTTGAGCGGGATGGGGTTTATGTTTTCCTTTTAAAGTATTATTTCAGTTTATGATATCAATCTATCATCTACATAATATTAATTACAATGAAATATGATGTCAAAAATTCCGAATTTAAAGTAAATTGGTTTTCACCAGAAGAATTAACTGAACAGATTTTTTTTCAGTCTTCTGTGATTTTCTCTATAAAAACATCGACTGTTTTAAACACTAATGAGAATTATTTGCCATTTCAATAAATTGCAGTAAGAGAATGTATTGTGTATGTTCCACACCAGATTTTTTTTTTTTTTATAATTTTTTATAATTTAAAAAACTATTTTAATTTTTTTGAACGACTTCAAATTTGCCATGTTTATTTACAAACAAAGGGAGTCCAGGCGCCCCTGAACAAATGTGTAAGCAAAGAGGTAAGAGATTTGCACAATGCAATTGGTATGTTCTCACAATACCTTTCTAACGAGGCTCTCTGATGGCAGGAAATTCAATTCTTTTTGGCTTTGAAACCGGAGGGCTTTCCCGCCCTCTTTATCACGTGTGTGGTTTGATGCTCAGTCGGCCTGGAGGCTTCACACAGATCATGTCTCATGACTGTTTTACCACATTCATGTAAATGAGCCTCCTTGGGGCAAGATAGTTCATGGTTTATTACCATGATCGTAATAAAAAGAAAGCCGCTTAATTAAGCCTGCAAGAAAAATTAAAAGAAGCTGACCCAAACACTTCTTTTCCCGCCTTTTCTTGCGAATGTAATCCTATGCAACTATACAACCAAAGCCGCTAAAATATTGTCATCCATTGATGGCCATGATTGCGGAACAACGAGAAACTTAGGACTGACGTCTAGACTGAATGCGTTGACCTGGAGAAAATCATCAAGCCCTATTGCTAGAGAATTTCCTTGAAGAAGATACTCATCGTGTGTAGGCAAAGGTTCGGTAGAGAAATTCCTCAAGGAAATGCCTGGAGGCATTTTCCTTGAAGATTTCTTCTTATACAATTACACAAAAAAAATGAAAATTTTTTTTTACAACTTCCAATTTTACTCACTTGTCCTATATGAATATAGAGACGATGCCAGGGTACAAGTGCCCTATCCATGCAGGTAGTAAAAATGATTACATTGTACAAATAAAAAAGGTGTGCAAGGAATGATAGGAGAGCGATTGATGCCGGGACTATTGACTGGAGGATGCCTGTGGGAGAAGTGGACTAGCTACTTCTTCAGGGATCATGGCGTCCCTGTAGGTATTTCATAGCCAAACAACAAAAACAAAACTTACACCTGATTCCTCCAGCACTAAGACAATACACTTAAGGTTTGAGATACCCCTTAAGGAGATAGTCCTGATTTACCCTAGAAAGAACGTGTTTCTTTCCAGTGTAAATAAAATAATATAAGAATTTCTTCAGTTTTATTAGTAATTTTTTTTTTATTATATTTAAATTGTCAGAGGATAGATAAATCTAGATGGAACTCTACAAAATGTCGCAGCAAATTTGCATACGTACAATTTATTTCTTTTAATTATAATTTTTATCCATGCCATTGGAATCATTATCTAGATTTAGACGACACAATTTTTTTTTGTCATTTTTGACGATTATAATAGATTTTTAAAAAGGAATATTATTTTATAAAAAAATAAAAAACGAATAAAGGAATCCGAGCTAAAGATTATCCACAATTAATATGTTTTGTAGGGAACACAGGGAACACTCCTTAATTCTGTTGAGATAAATTTTAATATTGTATGTTACAAAATTGTAGAATATGGTTGGGAAATATTACAATTAAATAGGAAATTTCTAAATGAATACTAAATCCGTAGTTAAATAAGTTAAATAAAAAAAAAATAAAGTACACCTTCAAGTTAAATTAATCTTTAAATCGATTTTTTTTTTTCTTCAGAGAGAAAGTATTTCTTACTCTAATTACTCTAACGAAACTAATACCCCCCCCCCCCCAGTAAATCAATTTATTCGGAAAAATGTTTCAAATAATTGATTATTATCTCCGTGGGCAGAACAAAAGGTTAAAAGAAAATCATTGCTTCTTTTTTGAGAAAAATCGGAAAAATTGAAAAAATATTACAAGATTATGAAAGTAATGATTTCAAATCAAATAAAATTACAGTTTGATTGTTTAAAAAGTTAAAAATTTTGATACCAAAATTATACTAATTTAAAAAATAATTTTATTTTTAAATCTTATAAACTATAACTAATTGGTTACATTTAAGAAGTCTGTCATTTTTGCAACTGATAATGTAAATTTACCTAGATATGATAGATTGATAGATTTATTTCATCCAAATTTTCAGTTTTTACTTATTTTTAAACATCAAAATGAAAATTCTAATTACATTTAAAGATGGAACATAACACAAATTGCATTATAAGGTAAAGCTAGGAGAGATGACGCACATTCCAAAGTTATGCCCTGTATCAAAATGTAGGAGATATATTATTAAAGAGGTAATTCTTATAAAACATATGTCAACTACTATTATCTGCAAAAAAATGTTATTTTTTCAAAATAAAGACATTCTCATTTATTGCAGAAATAAAATACAAATGCACTACATTTGGCCGACTTTGCTACTATGGTAGGATAGATGACGCACCATAGGTAGGAGACCTCTCCTCTGTGAAGGTAACATGGCTGATCGACATGAAACTTGGTAAACACACTATGTGTACGAGTCTAACTTTAACGACAGCTGGAAATCTTTCATTTTAATTGCAATAGTATATAAAAAAATAAAAAAATTTACTAAGCGTTATGAAAATTCACGTTATGAAAACACACGCTGATGCGTATAAATGTTCGTAGAACACACAAAAAACTAAAGAATTTTGCAATATGTTCGCTTCTGCTCTCTCTACTCCATGACGCCACATGGTGGCGAACAAGAGAAGTAAAGCCTGCGTCTTCTCTCCTACCGCGTCATCTCTCCTAGCTTTACCCTATATATAAAATTATAAAATAATACTCTGTTTCTACACTTAAATACTGATCTTATTGATTTAGTAATTATCAGTTAGGTGTATAAGAAAAAAAAAATGGTAAATTAAATTTAATGTTTTATCAACAAACCCCATGATTCGAAGCTCTTTTAACTTCGCATAAATCACATAAAGAACATTGAAATTCAGTTTTTTTGGTTGGTTGCTGTTAAATATTCCAAAATTTATTAAATTAATCCGAATCATGCGGATTTATGTCTTCTTTTTTTTTAACGTAGTCAACAAGTAATAGAAAATAAATGGCAAATAATAGCAGAAGTAATTTTCATTCAATTTATAATATAAACTAGGCATTTTCTTTGGAATGTACAGTTTTTTTCCCTGTGGCTCAGTACATTTAAACGTTAAACTTGACTAGCATTAGATAGAACAACACGTGTTATTGTATAGAAGACCTGAATCTTTGAAACAAAGAGACTTCATAAGATGGCCGAAATATCAGAAGTAAACGAGAGTAGGTAAATGTGACAGGATAGTAAATAATAAAGTTTCAATCTAATTATATTTTTCCAAAATATCTATAGATCGCAACAGTTGGTCAAGATTAACCATTCCTACTTTTGAATTACCTAAAATACGAATAGCATACTGGACTTCCACGCGGGGGTCCCGGGTTCGAGTCCAGCTGTGCTACCCTTAGATTTTCTAGGAACCCTCTACAGATCATTGTTCGGTGATGGACAGTGTTGTCTGTAACGAGAGAACACTGTCCGGAGGCCGGCAGTGCACAGAGAATCATCCGGGCGCCAATGATCTCGAAGCGTCTTAAATTAAAAAAAAAGAAGTGAAAATTCTAGTAAAATTTCGACACCTAAGTTTCTAATTTCGAATAACCAACATCACTTCTCACTAAGTTCTTCGATGACTCGAACGTCTTTTGATGAAATAAATGATTCATCTACATAGATTTCCGATAAGTGTCATATGTTCGAATCAGTACAACAATTCTTCAAATTTCAACAGTCTTAACATACATGTTTCTAAATTTGCATTTTATGAGGTAAAGATTCGAGGAAGTAGATAACTTTAACTAATTAAAAGTGAAACACAGTTTGCAGAAGCTTTTCTCAATGCTTTAATTGATTATTTCTAATCTTAGAAAATTATATTACTTATAAACTAATATTGAATAAAACATAACACTAAGTGATTGTATATATCACATTAACTCTCCAATAAATATAGATTCCGTAAACTTATTTGGGGAGGGGGAGGGTGCTTCAACATCTTGACATTGCCGCCGGAGACTTCTTAGTACACTGCCGGCTTCCGGGTCTGTACTTTCGTTATTGACAACACATCCCATCTCTGGACAATGAGCTGTCCTAGAGGCTTCTAGAAAGAAAAAATCTAAGGGCAGCATTGGACTCGAATCCGGCACCACGGCACGGGAATCCAGCTTGCTACCACCGGGCTAATCCCTTCACTTTTAAATAGATTTGAGTTTGTTAATATCAATCTTTACCTTAACAAGAAAATTATAATAATTATTCCTTTAATTCTTTAATTGGATTCGATATATAATTAACCAAAAAAAAAAACAAACATTACCAATATAATCAAGAAGCAGTTTCATACGACCAAGTGGAGAATTCATTTCACTTTTTAATAAACTACAGCTGTGGATTTGATAATTTGGTAAATGTAAAATAAGAACAGCGAATGTTTATGTGCCCTAACATTTTGACTGTTTAAATACTGACAACTAGTGGATAGGCTAACGGTGGTTAATGCCTAGTTGTCATAGTGTGTGAAAACTGGCACTAATAATTATAAATAGCGGCTCATTGCCTAGAAATTGGAGCAAAACTATTAAATATATGCCGAATTAGATACAGGTTTTTGGTTAGTTTAGTTGCTTTATTTTTTTTTTTATAGATTATCTTTTTTTTTTTTGGTAATTTGCTTTATTTGTAGGGTTGTAGCAATAATTTACATAACTTTGGATAAATACTGTTCGATAAATACAAGTACTTTTTATTATTATATTTCAAGAAAATAGTATACATCTTAAGAAATATAATTCTTTTTAATATGACAAAGAATAGTTAATTGTTGAACTTCAAAATATGAATATAAAAGATTCCCTTGCAAGTTGAAATGTTTTGTTTATTATGTTAAAAATTGTCGTGTAATTTTTCGAATTTAATTATTTATTTTCGATATTTCATACTTGTTTAATCAATTAAATAGAGTTGGCCGAAGTGGATTGGACTGCCAGAACATATGGAGTAATGGGTAATTTTGTTCCTCAAGTCTATCTCAGAAGGTATTAACTGGGTGTTTTTAATTGGCGACGGACTGTGTGAGGAGGTACTTGCCAGTGACGTGCTATCAGAGTTAAAAAAAGACGAACAGAATATATTTCGTTAAGAAATTGAAAGAATAGTAAGTGCCGAGTTATTATAGTAAATTGTATATCAAATTATAATAATCTATTTGATATATTATAATAAGTAATTGAACACTTCCATTATAATTTTACTTAATATGGTAGTAAAATCAAGTAATTACGGGATGTGATAGCCACAAGAGTATTTCAGACCTTGCAATTTGTGGCAAAATGGGGTGGGACGGTTTGGCATATTCGCGTTCTGCATCAGTATAAATTATGAAACTGAACAAAATAAATTGAGGCCAAAAACCTCTCAATTGTGGGAGATAATATGGGAAAGGAATACTTTTTACATTATTATTTTTTATTGTAACTTAATATTCATCTGATTGTTTTTTTATATTATGTTTTAAGGGTTAAAAAAAATAAATAATTTTTATGGGCAATATTATTTTCTCATAATGACTTTATTAAAAACCTGATCAAAACAATACTCATTTCTAAATTAATTTATTTGTTTATAAAATTAAACTTGCTATTAAAAAAAAAAAATTAACTTGGAAAATAACAAACTGAGCACATGTTCTAATGCTTTGATCTGTAGCCCTAGTTTGATTCCCATGGAGGTTTTATTAATGTCGGCGATTACCGAATTTGGGCGTCTCTGGCGCCGAATTAGAAGTTAGATGTTCAAAACAGTTCTGCATATTTATTAATGAAGCACAGGCGATATGAGAGAAAGGATAAGGGGGAAATGCAGTGGGCCAGCCTGTCGTCTGAGTGCAATCTTCCTTCTAACGAATAGTAGAGTAGCTATAGTAATATAGATTGTTTTATATGAAATTGATAAATTTAAAAACCCCTCATTGTTGAGCACCACAAACAAAATGCAAAATAAGCAAGTAACAAGTGTAATCTATTTGTACCATTCAGTAAACCATCTAGGAATCGAAAACAGACAAAATTTGTTATCTTACAAGCTTAATAAAGCTACAAATATTAGCTTAAATAAAGCTAATTTTATAAAAGATAATAAGACATTATTTGTCTATGAAATGTTAATAAAAATTAAGAACCAGCCACAATGTTTTTTTAATGTAAATCATGATTGAATCACATTTCATTATTGTGAAATATAAAAGAGAAAGTTTATAAATTAAGTGAAGGAAATTTAAACATACAATGATTCTCTGAGCTGTTGTGGTTGGGTCTGCAAAGCTGAAACGTATCAGTGATTTGTTTTTTTTTTTTTTATGGGAATAGTGGGACATGACAAAACAGATTTGCGTAGTGCAGATGTGTGTAAACATTTTTTGCTATGTACAAGTCTGTGATACCTCACGGTTTATCAAAATTTCTTGAAGATCAAAGAATATCCGCAACCGGTCAATGACTACAAAATGAAGCAGGCTACCAGAGAAAAAAAACCACTGTGCTAATATACCAGGAGTAATAGGAATATTATGATATAATAGGAATAGTAGGAATGTTCTACGATTCTACCAGAATTTTATTTTATTTTAATTTGTCTTTCAATAGTTTATTAGCTTTTTTGAATTAATAGTAATTTAAAGAAGAAATTAATAGTAACTAAACTAATAGTAACTAGTAAGTAGTAGTAATTTAAAGAAGAAAGAAGAACTGGATAAAATAAATACCAAAAACAACAGTTGACATGGTCCACGCAAACTCTCTACCTCTATCTCAGATCATTATACGGGATTATTGTGTGAGCTCGGGAATATTGTCATTTATTTAGGGATCTTTTTTTTTACTCTCTCTTTTTGTACGGAGCTTTGTAACAAACTAAAACCTATATTTATCTAAATTTTTTTACTTTCTCTTACCCCTAGTAAGAGGAAGTATTTGTAATCGTGTCAAATTTTCGATATCGAGTTTTCACCGGAAATATCCGTTTTGAGGTCCTCTGAGTCCAAAAAAGTGGTTTTTAGCAAATGGTCTGTGTGTGTGTGTGTGTGTGTCTGTGCGTCTGTGTATGACTGTGAACAGCATAGCTCAAAAACGAAAAACCGTACAAAGTTGAAACTTGATATTCCGTCTAGGTATCATCATGGCATCTGACAGTAGGTCACCTGTTAGAATTCCTCAACCTACTTTACTTGTAGGTTTTTTTACTTTTTTGCAATTTTCTCGAAAATGGCTCCAACGATTTTCTTCAAACTTGGTATGTCAACTACACATACAAAGAGCTACAACTTTTATTTGAAACATTCGTTTAAGGGCACTTATGGGGAAGAGGTGGGGTTAGGTTTTCATCTGTAGTGCTATTTCAGTTTATTAAAAAATTCTAACATCTAAATAATGTTAATTAGAATTAAATATGTTGTTGAAATTCCGAGTTTGACAAAAATCGGATAACCGGAAGTGCGTTTACTTTACCACTTTTACTAAATGATTTTTTTTCACTTTTTCGCGATTTTCTCAAAAATGGCTGCGACGATTTTCTTTAAACATGATATATTAATACTCATACAAAGAGCTACAACTTTTATTTAAACCATTTTTCTAGGAAAATTCATTTAATGGCACTTTTAGGGAAGGGGTGGGTTATGTTTTTCTCTTAAGTGCGATCATAGTTGATTATACAATTCTATCATCCAAACAAAATTAATTAGAAATGAATGGATGGCCAAAATTCAGAGTTTCCAGAAAATTAGTTAACCGGAAGTGGGCTTTTACTGAACAGTTTTTTAGTTTTCGTCGTATTTGAATTAATTTGGTACACAAACTATAAAATTTGTCAATTATAATTTTGATAAGTGGAGTAAGAGAAAGTTGTGTGTTTCACACCAGATTTTTTTTAATTTATTTTTTTAAGTTAGTAAAAATTGGACTTATCTTTCAGATGAAAATAATTAGATAAATATATACAAAATTAATAATTCTATTGACATACAATTATGAAAAAATTTATAGCAACTTAGAAAGATGATTATCAGCAGGAACTAGCAGTAAATGTATGAATTATTTAGAGAGTACGTGCTTTGAAATTTAAAAAGCTATTTTTTCTCTTAGTGGTTCTTTTTTTTCCCCATTTTATCATTTTCATTTATGTACAAATATTTTTCATAAATTAAACTTTTTTTAATTGTGCTCTTTATGAGGGTACTAAAGAAAACTATTATGAATAATAGATATTTTAAGATAAACTAGCAATATATACATTTAAGATTCAATATGCCGGCGGTCAAGAAATTTACTAAAAACTACACTAATATATTTAAAAATAATGTAGATATACCCGTCTCTTAGATTAAGTTTTACTTTATAAGTGTGACATCGATAGATATTCATTTTTACTCTATCATAATGTTGATGACGTAATGTTGCGCTCGTTTCAGATTTTCTAAATTGATTTATCATTGTGGA